>WBMW01001490.1:939224-980908 GCA_013396635.1 Penelope pileata | reverse complement strand
ATGACACTAACAGGACATACTACTATATATTAAATACTATCTTCTATATTATTGTAGATATTTTATACAGTAGATATTATATATGTATTGTTTATTATGAATTTCGTGTTATGTTAGATACATATTTTGTTGAATATATTAGATGTACTCATTAGATAAATTTTAATATAAAATTTTATATTACATGTCATGTTACATCTAATTATGTTTTATGTGTCTTATTGTATCATACTTATGTTACATATAAAAATTTTAGTTATACATCTTATGCATTATTATATAATACAATTTGATTTATTTTATATCATGATATAGTATATTATATATCACTTATTAGATAATATCGAATTCTTATATTGCTATAATTTTTTATAATCCATTATATGTAATTTTACATCTTTAGTATAAGTTATGTAGTTTGTATTGTTTTGGATGTATGTTTATATTTTTATTATTAGAAGTATTTTATTACTGGTGTTACTTGATTATTGTTTTAATATTGCTTTATTATAATGAAATTACATCATACTATATATGATGATCTATTATGATGTACATATGTATTATTCATTACATCTCCCATGTATGTATTATATGTCATCGTGTATGTTAAATTATTGCAGGTATGTACTTTATATATAACTATAATAGTATATTTAAAATATTTCTACATATAACATTAATGAATATTTTATATATAATTAATGTAATATATAAAGTAAATATTTAGTAGATATTCATTAAATAATAAGGTATTAATATATTTTATTGTGTTACATAATTGTTGTTATATATTCATATATAATGATATAGAGCTTATTGTATGTATTGTATTTACGTATATCATGTATAGTTATATAAAATTATATATTACATGTATAACATTACACGTTACATAATTATGTTAATTACATAATTAAATTATGTAACATAATTAAATATGTATTATATAACGTATATATTACATATATTTTACTTTTGATAATTTTATATATTTACAATGTATGTGTTGTTTCATACATGTATTCATAATATATAATTGTAAATATATAAAATACATATAATTTTTATTTATATCTAATTAATATAATTTATACATCATTATATATTTATATAAATATATAAAATTCAGACTATATACACGTATGTGTATTTATATTAGATACTTGTTTTCATTAGGTATATTTATTAGATGATGTATTTATTAGATGTACTTTATTTTATTAGATATTACATTCATTTATATGTAATTATTATGTACTTTATATGTAATCATTATGTACTTTATATGTAATTATTATGTACTTTGCATGTAATTTATATGTAATGATTTATAGTTTATGTAGATTGATATTATGATAGTTCTTATGACATATTTTATCTTATAATACAATTGTTATCGGTGTCCCTTAGAATCACATTCTGTCTAGGTCGGACACGGTGTGTTGTTATTCGCATTACGGCAGTAGGTTCCTGTGGTGTCGTTCACGTGTGTTCCTCCTTGCTCCTGCTGTGTCCCTGGGAACGCACGAAGGCAGCCGCGTGGAAGCTCAGCTCCTCCTGTTGGCACCGCTTTGTCAAGAACGAGACCGACACGCGGCTCACAACAACGAGGTTTTATTTTCAGACAAGGAAATCTTTTTATTGAAATGTTAACTGAGGGCAAAATATTTTGTCATGTACGACTCTGGAACCTGTTTTGGAAAAGCCACGTCTGTTCAAGTCACTAAATATCAGGGAAATATCAACTATCTTCCACGTTCTTGGTTGTTCAGCGCTCTTGGCCATGTCAGGGCTACTTTTTGTTCTTATTGCATTATGTTCTTTTATTATCAAAATGCTTTTTTTCTTTAAAATTCAGGTCAACATTAAAGCTGAGTAGTTAACATATAACAATCACATCATTCGGTTCTGCAGCCATGGAAGTACAAAAAAGGTCTCTTAAAAACAGTCACGGCGGGTGCACGGTTCGTTCATTGAAGTGCTGGACAGTGCCAGCCCTGTTTTTCTGGATTGAAGAAAGCTTCTTCTTGAAGTGCAGTTGCAGGTTTGACGCTGAGGAATATCACTGTCGTGCAGGCAGGAGCCAGACGATTCCTGCAGCGGCCCCAGCTGCTCTCATCGGTCCCTGGCGTTGCCGCTTCCCCTCTGCAGCGCAGCACCTACAGACACGTACAAACAGGTCGGTCAGCTCCGTCCCCAGCAGTCACTGTCTGTTCTGCGTCCCATAGCAGGCCAGGCACCCACCTGTTCAACACTGCTGTTCTACTTTATAAATCTGTGCTGTTGGTTTTTTGTGTAGCTGCAATCAGTTTCTCACAGGAAGCAAAACTGATTTTGTGAGGCTGTGTGATTGCAGTCTGCGTCTGTGTTTCAGTAAATACAGTTTAAAAAAAGAGGGGAGCGTAACAGCAGGTGCACCTGATGTTACCAGTGCTAACTGTGACAGCAGGCAGCACGTTCTCTGCAGATCCCCACAAAAGCCCAGCAAGACTCCGTCTTCCACACAGAAACTGATGGATTCTGCTTGCCCTCGGTGAATGCCTACACACAGGCTAAGACCCGCGGCAGGATACTTGCAGCTGGGCTATCTGCTGGAAGGCATTGCTGCTAATTAAGCCCGCCTTGTTACTGACACGCAGAAGTTCAGACCAGTCAGCTCCCTGATTTGTAAAGCCTTTTAAAACAAAAGAAACAATGACAACAGTAATTAGTAGCTCAAGGAGTGATAAATGAACAAGCTGAGACCTAATTCTATTGGGATACATCCTAAAAATGTCATGGTGTCATCATCCATTACGTTGGCCACATGCACGTTTTTTACCACAGCAGCACAATTCCTTTTCTCTCCAGAGAAGAGCCCCCGCAGACCACGCAGTGCAATGCAGTGCCTGTCTGCTGTTCATCCTGGGGCTTGGAGTAGTTACGCACAGGAATATCAAATTCACTATTTCCCAGTGAAACATCATCACCATCCCTTAAATCATCAAACAAAAAAAAAAAAGAAAAAGGGAGAAAAGTTGTTGGTTTGACATGTTTTTGTTGGATGGCAAAGAGAAAAAATATTTTTGGAGGAATAACGTTGTTCTTGGCACTGTATCACTTTCATCCCACTAACTTCCAGTGGATGTGATCATTACGTTTGTGTCTCTCTCACGTGATGAGGTCCTTCCCTCTGACAGAAGTCAGCCCTCCTGCACAGCAGTGGGTGCTGCTTGAGGAGAAGCCCTGCTGTCAAGAGGAAGCACCAAGTCCAGCGGTTGCTGTATTTCACCAGCTTACTGTTTGCTCATTAATGCATTACTTTTGGAACTCCCTTTATCAGGCGCTCCTTTTCAGCACATCTTTTCCACATCAGTACACGGGAACTTACAGCGCTTACTGTCACTCCGCATGGAGAGATGCTGAAGTACTTGAGCCAGGAAAGCCAGCACACGATGCTTGTGAGGTTTACCAGCAATCCAGAGAAAATCTAGGGGCAATGAGAACGAAGTAGGACACCATCGGGAGGGTAAACATCATCGTACAGAAGGCTCCTGCTGTTGGCTTCAAACCTGAAAGATAAGAACAAGGTTTGCAGTATGGTCCTGACAGAAGCTGCACCACAACCTGAACGCTGACCAAAAAAGCCATGACAAATGTTAATCAAATCACTTCATGTGCAAGTTATAATTCCTCAAGTGAAATGGCCTAGAATTCATCCCAACTTGCTTACAAATATCTACTTCAGCTCAGAAAGGAGCAGGAGAGCCAACGACATTGGCTACCATATTCAGAAATACTCGTTCATGTGATCAAGTGTTTCAGATCCTCCCCACGCCAGGTCCGGTTAAAATACATTATTTTTCCATCAGTTAAATAGAAAACTGATGAGCTCTTTGGGAGTATTACCGATCAGCTTTGTTTTCCCCAAATGTTCTGAAGTCATTTGTTGCCACTGCTTTTGGCATCGATGTCCATTCAAGCCTAATAGACAAAGCTTTCCTTCGGGGATATTTAGTCTCAGAAAATTTTCTCAGAAGACAAAGTGTTGGATCTTGAGATTTAATGTACTGCTAGTGGCAGAATGAAGCTCCTTTCTTAAAGATGCCAGGAGATCTCTTTGCCCAATGTTTCAATGCAAAGAGAAGCGCTCACTGTGCTCCGTTTTCTGTGCCTGCTTTCTCAGACTTGTAAAGTCTTATTTTCTGTTCCTATGCAATGGCACAAAACTAAGCCATGAAAACCACAGAATATACAGCAAATTGCCGTTGACTTACACTTATTTCAACCACACCAAGCCATACCTGGAGTCTTTCAAGCAGTTTTAGTAAACCTATTTGTGTGCCTTAAGATATATTGCATATGTAAGAGCTAAAAAGTGACATCCATTCTTGCCAGTCTTCCTGCAGTCTTTTGGCACAGGCGAAACGTGCAGTTCAAGCAGAAAAAATGATTCTAGTAGAGTGGTAGTAAAAATCCAGGTGGCAAAATTCAGCAGTGCGTTTTAGTGGATTTTTGAAAATCCATCTGGTTGTTCTAAGTATTTTATCTCTATGGAGAACTGGAGTTGAAATTACTTAGAGAGGAAGAGTTTTGGTGACCTCACCAGCTTCCAGCAAAGTGTTCCAGAGGAGGCTGGGTCAGAGCCTGGAAAAAATCACCTGTCTTCCTTCTTCTGAAGGCTGGAGCCTGCCAGAGAAACCACTACTCAATAAGCTGTTATTTCTCTCACTGATAATGGGCACAGAGTTTAGCCTTGCAGTGTGCTGGCTGAAACAGTAAATATGCATGACAGACACGCATTTTTGATTCTGGATAAATATAAATTCACATAGGTTTCAGGTGTGCCTGTTTTTTTATCCATTGCATGCTTTTACAGAGCACACAGAGGGCAGCACAGCCTCATGTGGCCAGTCCAGCACCACACGGTCCTCTCTCTTTCTCAATGCAGGAAACTAAAAGCAATTGAGACAAGAAGTATGAAGCGATTCTGGCAGTCTGCAAGTTAATTGGCAACTGATTTATTGGGGATTTGTAATCTGCCTTCTGTGCTAAGTGCCCTGCTGAGCAGGCAGCCCTCTGCGTTTGCATGCATGCTATCAGAGTGTGATAACATGCACAGACAAACTCAGGGTGGCAGTTCCTGCAGAACAGTCGAATTTCTCAGCATTTCACTGATTTTACTTTAAGCCTCGTAGTTCTCTCTCCCCATTTATAAAACATATATTCATGAATTCCGTGTTGAATCTCTCAGTCAAATTCCTTGGGAAGCTAGCAAAAAGTAGCCAGGTGTTAACTTTCAAGGCTGTTGGGAGAGAAAACACTGCGTAATCCAGATGGGTAGCAGTGGCAGAGCAAGCAGTCCCCAGCGTACCTCTTGGGCAAGGAAGCAACGCCCAGCCCGAATGCACCCCACTCACCTTCAGGCCCAGGTCAGGGCAGCAGGATGGCTGAGGTGGTAGCAGGGCAGCCAGAGTCATGGGGCACAGAGCCACAGTCCCCAGCCCTGAGCCTGGACGGCAGGGACAGGCTGTAACTTCGGTGTCACCTTTTCTGCAAAAGTTGGGTTTCTCCCACACCTTTGTGCCAGGGAGTCTCCAACATCTGTGAGCCAGGGCAAGCCAGGACTTTGATCTCTTCTTTCAGCTCAGCCAAGCTCACTTTGGCAGAAAGCAAATTACTTTTTGTACCTTTTTGGTGAAGATAACCTAAATGGGCACCAGACATCAGCTCCTGCCTTTGTTCATCACTGTGGTTTCTTTATTCGGCCAGATGCACCTTGCTGGGGATGTCTCAGGCTCCCGTGGGGATGCCCAGACCGCAGAGCTCATCCAGGATGGCTCAGGGACCACAGCCAAGGAGATGCCTGTCCCTGTCAGCAACATCACTGCTGTTCACATCAGCCTCGCTGCTACAGTGCGGCCATGGATCGCGGAGGCTCCCCTGCAGGATGGAATACAAAAAGCAGTTAGTAGGAACCTTGACATCAGCCAGAACGTCTGAACACCTACTGAGAGATGCTCCAGCATGGATGCTGTAACCAGCAACTCTCACTGCCTTTCTGTCTTCCCTCAGTAGCACAGAAGAAGTAGGCATCCCTCGCAGCCCCACAGGTATTTCATAGAATCACACAACCATTAAGGTTGGAAATGACTTCTAGGATCCTCTAGTCCAACCCCAGCCCATCCCCACCATGCCCACTGAGCCATGTCCCCCAGTGCCACATCTCCATGGCTCTTTAACACCTCCAGGGACGGTGACTCCGCCACTCCCCGGGGCAGCACTATGCTCACTTTTTTAAAGAATTTTTTCCTAATATCCAACCTGAACCTCCCTTGCTGCATGCTTCAGCTCCTTTCATTATTATACACATTATATCTTTGCTTCAGCTGCTTTCATCATTATACACACAACACACTGAAAACAGAACTCCTTTTTCTTTTTCTTTTGAAAAATGTTTTGCAGATGAATTACCGTGGTCAAAGGCTTAGGAACATGAAATTATTATGGGTAAATCAAACTAACAACTACTTAATATTATTAGAGGTGAAACATTATTTCTCTTGGTGGGGAAAACTGAGCTTTCTGTTCCTGACTGTGACTATGAACACAACGAGTGCACCTGCATCCCCCTCAGCGCGGGTTACCCGCAGCTCTCACAGTCAGTCAGTCAGTGTCGGTGCTTCAGGTTACCAGGAGCAGTGCAGAGTGCCTTGCAGGTTGCTGATCTCATGGCCGTGTGCTCTGCATGGGAGCGGTGTGATCCTCACCTGAGGGTGCCAGGATGGGCACGGGAAAACCCAGAGTAAATAAAGAGAATAACAATTCCAGGGGTTTTTGCTTTTTTCAAATCATAGAGGGAACCTTTACAGTACTAAGGGAGATACTTTGGGCAATTATGGCTCAGCATTTATTGATGGTGGAAAAACCAGGACTTGTTTTGTGGGAAGTATCACTCACATTGCTGCTGCTTGTGTGAAACCCAGCCCTCTGCAGCTGAGACCCCTCACAGGACTGTAAGTGCTGAGGTGTATATACATCTCCTTCATTTGTATGATAACACGCATTATCTGCCAGGGGCTGAGCTCCATGAGGGTGGCTCCATGCTGAGGGCAGCAGGCCCTGCAAGCAAGAGCCAAGGCCATGGTTTCCAATAGCTGCCACTTGTAATAGCTGCACAGATAAATCCCTTAGTTATACAATTTGGCATGATAATGGCTGCTGCTACAAAGCACACAAGCTCAAGCAATAAAGCTAACCAAATCTCATCTGCAATTTGTAGGGAGCTCATTGCAAAGCACATTTTGAGTCACATCAGGGTGGATTTAAGCTTTCTTTTTCCTAAGTGTTTTCTCTGTAGCAGGGCAGTATGTCAAACTATCTGCCTGAGGATGGACTTTACTTCCCCAGTGTCTAACCAGATTATTAAGCAGCCATGCCCCCTGCTAACAGCCCCATGATTTAATTGGAGTATTGGTTCTGCCCGGTGATGCTGCTGGCCTGCAGCTCGGTAGGGGTAATGGTTGTGGCTCTGCAGAGTGCCTCAGATAAGCTTTACAATCACGCTGGCTGCTCTCAGCTGCTGTGCATCCATGAGGCGCTGGCGGAGGGAGGGCAGCCCCAGCCATCGGCTCCTGTGAGCTCAGCCTGTTTCAGCAGCTCTGTACCAGCGCCCACCAACCTGCCCTAAGGCCCGGTACATCAGAAGTCACAGTGTTCTAAAATCTAGGAGTTCTGCAGAAGGATGCACTCAAACACTGATGTAAACCTTGCTGCTGCCGTGCTGCTATCCCCAGACAGACCATCAGGTGATACCAAGTACAGCAAATGGTGAATCGCAGATTTGGAAGAAAATAAGTAGGCACCCTTCTTGTGGCTGCCGTGTAAGCTCATTTAATTTGGAACCACAAGCCTCTGCCTAGCACGAGTTTCCACACAACGTATAGAACCAGGCTTCTGTCTCATGTGATGCGTTCAGGCAACAGGGTGGGCAGCTTCCCCCCTTCACGAGGCCTGGTGGGGCAGCTCTGAGGACAGGGTGAAGGTTAATCACTAACCAGATAGAAATACCATTACCTGGGAACATTCCCGCTGCTGCTGCTCCTGTCTGTGTGTCCCTTTGGAGCGCTCACCCACATCCCTCTTCTGACAGGGAGCTGAGAAGAGGTGCTTCCCTCTAGGTAGCCCGGGCTGACCGGCCCTCTGCTCTGTCCTGTGTCAGGAAGGGCCGCCATCCGCCACCTCCTGAGGCACGCTCTCTGGGGGCAGAAAGAAAACAGCATAGCTAGCCCCAGGCTTCTCAGAGCCACAGCATAAAAATCAACCTGTCAAGGCAGAAAGGCAAAACAGAAGCGAGAGCTCTAAGAGCAAACCTCAGGCAATTACTGACGTATCCACAGTGTGCCCAAAACACAAATGTCTAAATCTGTTTTTAACTGACCTTAAATTACAAAGCGCAACAACAAGCAGAGACTGGTGGTGGTCACAGCTGTCCATTCAGACCGCTCAGCATCTCCTGCCCTGTGGAAGTACTTGTCCCGAGCTGCCTGTTTGCCTCTTGTTTTACAGCAGCGTAACTCCGCTGGCGCTGAGACGAAGCCTGCAGTACATCCACTAGAGACAGCGTGGGTTAGTTCGAGTCATGTTCAGCCTGCAGTTTATCAGCTAATGCTTCTGGAAAGTTTCAGCTCAGTCACCTGCATACATGTCAGAAAATAAATGAATAAAAAGCATGAGACCCCCACACAGACACAACAGAGACCTGCAACCTCACTTACTGCACTCCTTACACACTTGTTTTCTCAGCATCCCCTTAGGGAATGCACAGCTTGAGGGGGGGACGTGCTGGGAGAAATAACAGATGTGACTCTGCTGTCCCAGTCTCTTCTGATATGTGTGGACACCAAGTGCAGCTCAGGGCTTACAATCCAGACTGGTGTGTGAAATGAGACTGCAAGAAGGCAGTGTCCTGCCCACGGCACTGTAAGCTCACCTGACTGGCACACGCTGCACGCTAACCAAAGAACACGATTGCTTCATAAAGAAAACATCCTACAGGTGCACAGGCTTCACGGCTAACTGTGCTGGACAGCACACTTAGGCGTCTTCACTTAAAAAATCATATATGTATTTATTTCCGTATAGCTGAAAGGAAACTACCTGTACACACAATGGAAAAATACATCCAAAAACTTCTTCTAAAATTTGGCTCAATGTTATTTGGCTGTAATAAAATTATTTATGAGAGAAAGGCAAACACACACACAGAGAAACATTCACAATGTCTAGTGCTTGTCTGAGTCCTGAAAAGAAGATCTGCCCTTTGGTGTCACTAAACAGAGTTAGCTGCAAGAGCCTGAAGCACCAGAAGTCTCAGCTTAAAGGTTCTCTGCTCCACCTGCTTTGACCACGTGTGTTTACCACCACTTTGCACGGGCTTTGCTGGCTGCAAGCTTCCACGATAGCTTGCAACCAGGCAGGGAAACAAAACCAGCAGGACAGGCAGTGTCTTCTCGCAAGGGCTCAATCCAACCCTCTTAAAATTCAATGGAAAATATGCTGCTGTCTTTAACTGGGCTGTTATACAAAATATTTACATTGATTTTTTGTCAAAGCAATGACTGCTCAGCGGTAAAAGATATTTGTTAACATGGAACAAATCAATTAGCCCACACAGTGTAATAAATCAGTCCAAGGATCTCATTATCCAGTTTCTTACAATTTTTTCATAGAAACATTTTGTTAGTCTTCTGCCCAAAACAGCCAAATGGATGTTCAACTACAGCACATTCAGAAGTTCATCAAACAGAGGTTCAGTGAACAGCAAATTCCAAAAAAAAAGAAAAAAAGAAAAAAAACCCACTTCCTCCTTATCAATTACAAAGGGAATCCAACCCAGCTCCCTGCACTCTATTAGGGCAAATTGAAGCTTGGTACTGACCTCAGAAATGGAAGATCGGGTTCCTTCACATACCAGAAATGGGGAAAAGGGACAGTCCCAGTGGCAGTCCCTTCCTTGCCCAGCTGGGACAGGTGATAATCAGCAGTTACAAAGTCAGCCATCGTCAGTAACGAAGCCCTGAGCACACTTCACAAGTTTCCTGGGAGGTTTTCCATCCAGCATGTGAAATGCAGCGTGCCGTGGCAGCTTCAGTATCCCAATTTAGGTTAGACTTCACCGCAGCAGGAACTGAAACAAATCCTAGCAGATGCAGATGCCCTGATCCCACAAGCCCAGCATGACCCCCAGGAAAATGCCCACTCCTACAGCAGCTGTGGCTCAAAACAGGGAGCAAGAGAGTTTTCTGTTTAAACCATGAACGCTCAACACCCAACTGCGTTTATTACCCAACCAACATTTCAAAATAACTCTTCTGTTCTTATGATCTGGAGCTTAAGTGACAAAAATCTATAAAGCATCTATAAACTCCTAAGGGAAAAAGCATCATCATATGTTCTAATTATGCAAGCAGCTGACAGTTAAAATTATTTCCTGGAACCAAGGGATCTTGGGAGGCCTCTAGTCCAACCACCTGGTCAAAGAAAGGTCAACACTGAATCCAGCTTGAGTCGCTCAAATACTCTGTCTGGTCATATCCTGAAAGCCCGCAAGGAGATTTTGAAACCCACCTGGGATTCTCCTTCACTGGGGAAATGCCCTGTTGGCACCTGTCCTGTTTCCATTTTCCCCCTGCTACCCACACAGCTCCCCAGAGAGCTTGGCTCTGTCTTCTCAGCCACCCCCCATAAGTACTGGTGGGCTGCTGCTAGGTGCCCCCAAAGCTTTCCCTCCTCTAGGCAGAACCAGCCCCAGCCCCACAGACTCCCCCGTGCTCCAGCCCCTGGCCACCTTGTTGGCTCCTTGCTGGACTCCGTTGCTTAGGTTGTTTGACAGGTTTGGTTCACAATTTGTTTACTTGTGTCAAAGTAGGTGAAAACAGAGCTTGAAAATTTGGGCTACAAGCAACAATCATATTTCTATATTGTTTTTGAGAAAAGCTCAGAATTTCTTGCCTTTCTAAACCTCATTTGCAAGGAAGAGAAAGGAAGACAGTCAAAATAAAACACTATTTTATCTTATTTATGAATTGAATTCCATGTAAGAGGAAAAAAAAAGTTTTTGCTCTCTTATTCTCCCCCTGTATGAGTAGAACTCAGAATAGGTATATGTTAATAACATGCCTAAGGAAGTGGGATTTGAACTGATAGTTCACATCTAGGGATGGCAAGTGGGATATTGAAAGGGGTGGGAGTTTCAGCATCGATGCAAACACATCTCTAAGTTCAGTAAAGTACCAACGAAAGCAAAATATCAGTGAAAATATATTTGAAGGACAAAATACGATTCTGTACTTACATATTTTTTCTTGCAAGGTAAATGCTTTTTGATCATCTATTTTATCTTCACAGTACATGAAAGCACTACGTTTTAAGAGGCAGACATAGCTCTATGAAGCAGTTAGGGAAATACATACCACAGTCTGCTTCTCCAGGAAACTTCTATTATGCATATGCCTTGTTCCTTACTGGATTTTCATTTGATCCGTTACATACTCTGTCTCACATACTCAACCTGGTACAAAACTAAATTGATAGAGAGGCAGCTTCCACAGTGATACCCTTTAAACTGCAGCATCAAGTCAAATCACCCTTGTAGAAAAAGTCCTTTCCATGTGCTTCTGGATCAGTGTGGTACTGGCCATTACTGGAAAGAGTGAAACACACAGTAGATTCCTAATGAAAAATAAATGCCTATTGTGTCAGCACAATTCCACAAAGTTATGGTCCCACAATTGTCATCCTCTCTGTGCAAAATAAAGACATGTGGCAACCTTGTTAGTATCAAAATACTAGCTAGTGAAACTTCCAGTGGCACAACCACGCATCCCATCCGTAGTGTCAGGAAATGTTCATAGAGACCCTGTCTGTCACAAAATAATCAGGTTGCATCTGCATGCCCTTGTTATAAGGAGATGCACTCTGTATTTGGTGCATTATCCAAATGAGTTCTGGTTGCTGTGCTGTCTTCTGTTCTCCAGGGAATATCACATTTTTCAAAAACACTGTGCACTTTGATTTTAAGCAAGAAACACAAGAACAGGCTTAGAACTGATGCCTATGAGTCTCTATAAATGTCCTGGAAGAAAACAGTATCAGAAATCCTTGTCCCAGCCTGAAAGTTCGTCTGGAGGGGTTCCCTCTTCGGGTGGGTAGCTGTCAAAGTAGCTGTAATCAGTTGGTCCAGACAACTATGGCATTAAAAAGACAAACAAATGGTTATTTCAGAAGGTAATTTTTGAAAATACTCTCTATGGATTACGCATCACTTGCATTGCTTCCAGTGGAGGAACAAAGGGCTAGCATGATTTCTTCCAATGGATGAAATTCCTTATTCTTTAAAAGCTAAAGCGCCAGGAATTAACTTGTGCAATGGAACAAAGGCATTAGCCCGCTAATACAAAAACACTCCCCAGATATTATGCAGTGTTAGGTATCACTCAAAATTCTCTAAGGTTAGTAAGAAAACTGGGCTACAATACACACGTTTGATTCAAATTTGCTTAAGATCACATCTACACTCAAAGCAGACCTTGGAATTATTATTTGTTTCATGTTGAGCCCAAAGTGAATTTCAGAGTCTTTACACTCAGTCTATTATCATTTTACGGTAAAGATCAACGGGCCATTTAAAACAGAAAGCTGTGCTGTAACACCACGAGAATACAGGAATTTGTACTCCGCCCAGTGATGTGAACAGTGCATCTTAATAATGTGCCCATCTAAGAAAATACATTTTTTCAATGTTCACCAATAAAGGTTCATCGTTTATTCTAAGAATGGTGAAAATCCAATGCAAAGTACACAGCCAGCGTAACATTTCCGTTATCTAACTGAATTTAAGTTATGTATCACTTGGGTCTCTCTTTCCTTCCTTCCTTCCATCTTCAATAAACCGGAGAGCTATAACAGTGCAAGTCCATCTCTGGCAAATTCTGCACTTGCCCTCTGTTGTTTCTTTGCAGCCAAGCACCTTTATTTAGTAAAGTTATATTAGAATTTGAAAGCCGAAGCCAATACCTCTCTTTTTAAAGGTGATGTTAATTTCCTCAGTTTCAGACCATCCCAGTTAAAACCATTCAACCACCTGATTAAAAACAAACAGGAGATAGGGAGGGAGAGACCGAGAAAGAGAAACAGACTATCTTCTGTTAGAAGCATGACATAATTAAAACCTTAAACACGTGTGAGCGAGAGCTCTAAAACATTCTTGCATGACAACTGCACGTGACAACACAGCTGTTAGAAGGGAGAAACCTGAGCACTGTCTTTGTCATACGTGGGAGTGGTAGGAGAGAGAGCCTCAGGACTACCAGACACACAGCATCTCCTCTGCACAGAAGTGCTGAAGTGACAGGCAGGCTGAAATAGATGATTTAATGTGCATGGACGCACATGCAGAAGTACAGCCATGCAAAGATGTACATGCCCCTTGGAATTCAGCCTTCTTTTAGCAACATGAGAAAAGGGAGACAAACAGAAGAGTCAAAGCACTTCTTTCCCCAGGCACAAACCACAGGGCTTAGAAATAACTCAGATGAAAAGAAGCAGCAGGAAATGTCTAATCCACTGAGGACTTCATTAAAAGAAAAAGGGCATAAAGCTAATATTGCTCGAGACCTTACCTACTATTCTTAGAGAGCAACTGTTTGGTTTTAGATCAAAGAATCAGGAGGTCTAAAAGGGTAGACAATCTTAAATTCTACTGGCATTGATTTATCATTAATTAACTTAATTAAACTCCCGTGTCAGTAACCAGTAACAAAGAAACAGTAAAGAAGATGTTATTGCTTGCTGCAGTAGTAAATATGCTCAATAGTGATGGAGGTATCTCTTGTGGAAGTGCCTGAAGCCTCATGAGGTTCTGGACTGGGCTCTAAAATATTAAAAATATTTTCAAACTAAAAACCAAGTTTTCTTCCTGGAAGTCTCTTTCACTTACCTGTGTTTCTTGATGTCATTAATTCCATTCCTCAGATTGCCTAATCTTTCTGTAGGGTTCTGCCTTGAAAAAGAGAAGAAGAAGAACCATAAGAATTTAAAAAATATTCTTGTATTTGCATAAGACCATTTGTATCTCCTGACTGCTTGCACTGAACAGTTAAGCAGGGAGGAAGCTTGCATACAACATGTAGTCACATAAAGAGACATAAAGAGCTGTTGCCTAATGCTCCATTCTTCCGAGTACGGAGAACCATTCCAGGAAGCCAAGGCAGTGTCACTGCTGTGAGAAGTAAAGGGCAGGAGGGAGGGGAAGTTAAGTGGTTCCATTTCAGATGCACACGTTTTCTACTTGGCCAGTAGGTCTGTTCATCAGCTGCAAAAGGAGGGAGGCCCAAATTTGCAGCTACAAAGATCCTTTCAATCCTGCTGCACAAACACAGTACATATTCTATTCCTAGAGCTATGGATGAGATCCCACTGGAACAGGGAGTTCAAAGTCAGCAGTGTCACCAGCGACAGGCTGTACATGCAACAATATGCTAATGCTTCTGAGTTATCCAGGCCCTTTTGAAATATAATCTTTTTGCATATTTTCAAATGGGCTTAAGTCAGCCCTTAAGTGTCCTAAGCTTTGAGTAGGAGCGGTAAGCCTAAGTAATTTTGGAAGCATTTTAAAAACAATGCACTTGATAACAAAAGTGAATTCTTTAGCTCCTCCCTCAGTTACACCCATTTTCCCTGAGATGTCTTCCAGAAAATGACAGAAATCTTCATAACCACAGAGAAAGCCCACAGCCTGCACTTGTGAACTAAGAGGTGCGACACACACAGAGGCAAGTACGTGTACTGAATATAATCAGAATGGACTATGCTAAGGCATAACAACGTTAAATGAAGTTGCAAGGAACGTAACTGTCTGATCAGTATCTTAAATAGCTCAAACCACCTATACCCAGGCTCTGTCACAAACCGTCCCTCCTACCTGCAGAGCCTGCGGATCAAATCCTCAGGCCGCCTTGTTATTGTTTTAGGAAAATCCAGCTTTTCAATGCCTTTTAGAATCAAATTATATGTTGTCATCTGATCAGCCCCAGAGAACGGTGGACTAGAAAAAGAAAGCACACTGTTAGATGGAATGGCTGGCAAGAGCATATCTGGCCATTTCTCATCAGAGTGTATGTTTGAGAATATAGAAGAAATGACCACCTTCCCAGTTTTACATCCTGCATTTCACTCTGTTTGAGATGCTTGAAAGGTGTGAAGCTGAGAAACTGCCTGTAGGACCAGGGGTACTGCATGGTCACATGTGCTTAAGTGAACCCTGCCCCAGCCTGACTCAGAAGCTTCCATGTTGGATCAAGTGGATATGAAGAGTTGTGAAAGTCTGTAGGGGACAAAGACACTTACAGTTCACCCACCCCACTGCATTCCTTTGCCCACTAACGGGCAGAAGGACAGCCTGCTGTCAGTTCTTCTTCGTGGGAAGCACCACTGTCAGTTAAAAGAGCTTGACACCAGTCATTTACAGTCTATGTCTGGCTCTTTCCTTGGATGGGTGAAATAGAATTGAGGATATATCCCTGACATTGATCGTCTGTGACATTTCTGAAATTACGTAAAATAAGACACATACAAGAGGCAAAAAGACATTATTTTGCAAGTCATTCCTGTTTACTGATGGGAAAAATAACAAACTGTTTTATTTAAAAAATAACCTTGAACATGTTCTTAAAAACAAATTAATAGGGTAAGAACTTGGGAGTAGGGGGTGCTTACCTGCCAGTAAGGAGTTCATACACAAGAATCCCAAGGGACCAAAAATCCACACTGAAGTCATGGCCTTTACTCAGAATGACTTCTGGAGCAACATACTCAGGGGTTCCACAAAACGTCCAGGTTTTCTGCCCTGATCCAATCTTTTTTGCAAATCCAAAATCAACCTGATCAAAACCAACAGATGCTGCATAATGTAGAGGTTACTGGGAAGCTTTAGAGTCTTAATTGCTTCCACACCTCCTGCAGAGATCTCACAGTCAGCAGTTTATAGCTAAACAATTACACAGTGTTATTGTGAAGGAAAAAGAATTAATTCCACTGGATTACCAAATGGTATAGAATAATTCCATTTATTCTCTTGAGTAATTTCCCAAATGATTCTCCTTTTGGATAGAACAACTCATGCTTTCCTTGAGGACACAAGATTTAAAACCCATGGAAAAGGGTGGGTTGCTCCCTGTCCTCAGAGTGGATGTTTGAAGCTCTATACAGAGTATTCTTTTTCCACATTTTACTGTCAGTCTAACAAGGCAGGAGCTGTTCACCATGTTCCCTCTCTACTGAGACAACGTAGAGCCTATGATTGCTTGAGGCTGGCCAGGGAGGACATTCTGTGCCTGAGAAATGTGGTTCCTGCCTTTACATTAAGAACAGCTGCTGGGAGAAAGTATTTTTATGGTTGATTCTGTGGCAAGAGCTCTTGGAGACTGCAGATCTCCATTTTGTGGCTTGCAACAGCTTTGCATTGCCTCTGTTCCTCACTGTGCAATCAGTAGCCTGCCTTCTTTTCTACTGGAGAGTGCATGATACTGAGCTCCAGGATCCTGGTACTATAATCACATGCTGTCTATTTATATCCACCTGCAATAAAACAGGACAGAGGTACAAAAAGATAACACTGTATCTTACCAATTTTATGTATCCTTC
The DNA here is from genome assembly GCA_013396635.1 of Penelope pileata. Taxonomy (NCBI): domain Eukaryota; kingdom Metazoa; phylum Chordata; class Aves; order Galliformes; family Cracidae; genus Penelope; species Penelope pileata. Next base: position 964,222 of record WBMW01001490.1, on the reverse strand, counting down.
AGCATCCAAAATTAAATTTTCTGGCTTCAGGTCTCTGTAGACAATTCCTATATTGTGTAGATAGCCCAAAGCCTCTGTCACACACCCAACACAGAACTTCGTAGTGGATTCATCAAAGCTGCCCCTGAAAGAAAATCATTATCCTTGCAGACAAAACTAACTTCTACAAATACCTCACTCATTAATCAGACACACATTACAACCGGAACGTTAACAACTTTTTTTGCACTGGCAATCAGTGTGTCATTCATATGGTTGAAAATGAATGTTTTCATGGGACTGCCTTTGAATCATCACATCTTGTAAATCACTTTGCCTGTTTTGACAATATTTTCATTGACACATCATCTCTCACTGCAAAAAAAAGGTCTAGACACACTTCAAATGCATAATAACATCACCTGATAGTGAAATGCAGCCACTGAATAATAAGATAGAGCCAAATGACAACATAGTTTCAAAAAAAAAATTGAGAACAAAGAATTTTCAAGCCATTAAAATACCATGTGGTATTACAGAGCACAAGCTCTCTCTCAAACGAATTTGCTTTAAATGCTTTCTGTTAAACAAAAGGGAACAAGATCCTCAGTCTTTCCTCCCTGAAGGACAGCACTTCCAGGTGCAGAGTAAATCGAGCACTGCATTAGAACAACAGCGTTGTTAATTCAAGAGTACCTTCGATCAAATTATAATCATATTTCTTGCTGAATTTGGTTATTCCCACGCTGACAGACTGGATCCAATCTCTCTGAATATAAAGAAACAGCCAAGAGAGACAGTATCTCCTGACTTCCTTGCAGCATCCACATTTCTGCACTTGCACAAATGAATTGCTCCAGGTAATCATTTTTTGATGAGTCCACGAAAGCAAACATCTTGCTTCTCCTGTACTGCTACCAGAGATCCCACGGCACTTTCAGCCAGAGCAGGGATTTCATTAGTAGCTAAGAAGCATTTCCCTTCCTCAGTCAGAGAGGGCTGCTTACAGTGTTTCCTTTTTCTCAGGCTCATCGCTGACTTTGCAGCAACAGACAGCATAGCATTCTTATGGCAATGGTCCATGTCATGGTTCTTAGCAGGGAAAGACTGCTCTGCTGCTAGTTACCTGATAATGCAGTGTCTTATCTTAGGACATACTTCACTCATTCCCTTCCCCAAGTTCCACACATCCCTCTCTTTTTGCCTATAAAGCTGCTGTTACCTGTCTCTCAGCAAGCTCCACAGTTCCCCTCCAAGGCAAGCCTCCAGGAGCATGTATACATACTTGCTATCCTTGAACGTGCGATATAGTCTGTGGAGACAAACAGCTGCTATTTAGGACGTGCAAAATGAAATGCAAGACCCACAATGTCTTTTCTCCAGAACTCATTTATGCCAAATCTCGTTCTTAATGCTGACCAGTGGTCAGTTTTAAGGAAATCTTACGCTCAACTTACTTCACAATGAAAGGAGAACATATCTGCTCAAGGATTTTCTTTTCAGAATAGATATGCTCTTGTTGTTTGGTGTCCACTACGTGTTTCTTCTTTATACACTTCATAGCAAAAGCCACATTCTCATTTTTAACTTTAACCTGCAAACAAAAATGAGTACATGTGAGGGAAAAAAAGGGAATTTTTTCCCATCTGTTCTCAATAGATATGTCCATCTTTCAACACAGTACAGGATTGAAATTGATAACTGTAACGAGGGACAAATTCCAAATTTTCTGCACAACTATTCTGTATGATTTTAAGTCAAGCATCTGATTTTTTAGGGCCCCAGTCTCTACTTGCAAAATGAAAATAAATGTTTTACGTACAGCTTATGCATACAAATGGCAGTAGTTTGGAAAGGTATTGTATTTTACAATTAGTTTACATCGCAATGCATCCTAATTTCAATTTAAGATCTCTGAACACTAGTACAACAGAAATTAACAAAAAGCAGAGGCTGTTTATGAAGAATGTTTACAAGTGATTCCACATTACACTGAAATATTACCCAAGATACAATAAAAAGATGGAAGTTAAAACAGGGCTTCCAGGAAACCAGAGAAGCAGCTATCAGTGTTCCACAGCTAGCTGAGAATTTAATTTTGAGATCATTTTCCAGATGATGCTGTAGATTTCCCAAACTGGCAGTTTACCAATGTGGAAATTTGTTTTGTGAGGCACAGCTCAGAATAAATCATCTGATGGTTTAACTACTGCAAAGACTTTGTGCGCTCACTAAAATCACCTAGTCTGCTTTTATTTACCATTAACTTCAGCAACCTGTAGAAGTGTTCACAATTTTTTCAAATATTTGGTACTCAGCCAGGGGAGAATGGAAGTTAAGAGAGGTTCTTCACATCTCAGAAACACAGCTGTTCATATTACTGAATATGACTCAAAAGAGTCATCACAAATTGTTGGGAATTTCAAAATGAACACAGTTCAGAGCTAGACCACACTGGCTACAGTTGTTCTGAGGTGTACCGAAGCAACTCTAACAACAAAGGCTATCTGACCCTGGAGATCACTTCAGGCAAAATCTTGAGAAAAGGCCTGCAATTCGGGGAACATGTTGAAGGTAGACATGTAACATGTTCCCTGAATCTGTAGATGTCACATGCACAGACTGATGAATACATGTATACTGACCAGGAAGATGTTTAACAAGAGATGAAGGCACACAAGAGTGGAGATGTTTTTCTGAATGTGTAAGTCCTGAAAATACTCTTAAAGTACCTTTATACAGAATTATCTGTGTCTGACAGGCATAAGCATACAGAATAAATGTTAAAATCCTCCATATCTTTCAGCAGCTAAATCAATTACTTAAGGTTGAGAACTACTTAAATATGTTTAAAACGAATTCTTACAAGCTCAACCCTTCCGAACCCACCAACACCGAGAGTTGTGACAACTTCTAAATTCTGGAATGGGGAAGAAGGGAACTGGGCTACTTTCTCCTTCAGCTGTATCATCTCCAAAGACACTTCTTTGGTTGACTGTCCACAGAAGGATCTTCTTCTGCATTAAGACAATTACCATAAGTTAGTGTTTTCCTTGCCAGCAAACTGTATCACAGTAACATAATACTCCTATAAAGAGGAAAGGGAAAAGCAAAACAACGGGAAACAAAAGGGAAAAGGGAAGCTTTCTTACTTCCTAACATAATCTTCATTTATTCTGTGCAGAAGCACTTTCTTTCTGGACATCATTTAGAAGCAAATTAGAAGCGAAATCCTACTGAAATTCACCAAGTACAAAACAATGGTGTTTTTAGCAGGAGCTGATCCATGATGATGTTCTTAATTATGGAGTCAGGTGACAAACTTTGGATGCTCAAGTTGGAGAAGTTTCTGCAGGGTTGTGTAACAGTTCCATTGCAGTTATCAGAAATAGAAGTGCAGCTACATTTTTACACAGGACAAAAACATACTCTGCTATCATTCCAGCAGTGCTTAGGTTGAAATCAGAGGCAGATAAACAACAGATGTGGTCCACAGTTAAATGCAAGCTGTTGAACAGCAACACTGTTACACTGAAACATTAAAAATTGACTTTCTTCTACATCTGCCTATTTCTATTTGAAATGGCAATTTGTCTTTTGTACAGTAACATGGCTTCATTAACTCCTTCGGAAGTTGAATTTGACCTTTAGCAGCTTTAGCAAAGACTTTATCATCAGAATGGAAAAGAAAAGACCATCATATGAACACATTTTCACTACTTTTCTGTGTTCAGTTTTCTCTGGAAAGAATGAGCTCTTGTTTGAAAGTAAATGTGCTGAGATTCTATATTTTCTGATTTTCAGAAAATTCCTTGGACTCCAAGCATATCCAGACGGTTTCATTCTAGTGATTCCAATCACTCCCAGAGGTCCATCTCCATCAAACACCATCCATTATTTTACTGATGTATCTATCACTTATTTTTGTGATTATCAACTAAAGATGTGCCTAACAAATGATCTGACTTACTTTGCGTGTCGCTTTTCATCAGCCCGGGTCAGATTAGCCACATAACCTTCAAGGTAGGTTTGGAGCTCCTCATAAGTTCCAACAGTTTGATTAAATGTCCTAAAATCATCAATGAAAGAGTATAAACTACTGTACATACTATGGAAAGAGAAAGAAACTGAAATCTATGTTGCTGCATCAGGGTTTTACATTTTACCTACATTTTAAGAGCTCTGAATAGGTGCTAGCCTGCTGGAGTACCAAATTTGGTTTGCCAGAGGGTAGAAGGACAAAGTACCTGATCTTCTCAGATCATTTCTTGTTAGGTTAAAGTAATTTGGACCAGGCTGGGTGCAGTCTTCTTCACATACACACTGTGGTTATTAAGTGAGGTTCCGCTATCCCAACCACAAGAACCAGCTCAGCATGACTCCAGGCTACCACTCCTTCCCCTCAGTGGATAGAACCCTGGGGACACAGTGCCAAAGCAACTGAGACCACCTCTCCAGTTTCATAGGTGAGTGACAGCACCGCAGAAATAATGTACCACCAGCTTCTGGCATGCTTCTCTTGAATCCATTTAAGCAAGTTAAAGAACAGATGAGGAAAATGCATTCACAAGCCCAGATGTCATTTCTTGGGCTGTGACAGAATCTCAGCCCTTAGTAGGACCCCCTAGAGAAAAAGGATTTTAACTGTCCACCTACTAAGGAGGCATCCTTGCAGCTAGCCCTGAGAAAGGTGGGTTTGCTGTTTCACTTTCTACTAGGAGTTTTCTTCCTCACATCCTCCAACTGTTCTATTTTTTCCACTTTAGGAAGTGTGCAAATGGCCTCTGCTGGACAAACCCAGCAATTTGGCGGTATGACTCCCTTCACAAATGAACATCCCCAAACCAGGGACATGCAAGGGCTTTCTGTTGCTCCCTGAGCCAAAGAATAGTACTTAACAAATGTGAAACATCACAACACAAGGAGAGAAAGAAAAGAATAATCCTAAATAAGTCTTAAGCTTCTGTGCCTCCTGTGAGCCTCTTTTCATTAGGTGTCTGTCTGAAGCATAACTGCAGCTCAGTATACCAGAAGTATAACCACCTGTTCAGTATTCACCTAAGAAAACATTGTGGTTGTGCTCACACAGAAGTCACCTTATTGTTGATCTACTGAAAAAGAATGCAAGCCTTTCCTTAAAGCACAGCATAATACTTACTCTCTGTCTATAACGAGGCATTCCACACCATATTCATCTGCAATAACGTTTGCTGACCTGACATCATCACTAAAAATTGAAAAAGAACAGAAGAATTCATAAGCATATCAAAATCCTTTAAATATCCTACACTGCACTTACTCTTGGACGATCACAGCTGCTGCAGATGAAACTCCTGGAAGGCCTCTGCAGCCTGTATTTGGATTAATATTGCTGAACCAAATAAACAATTCTAGCATTTTACTAGTCACTATTATTGTCCAGCACAGTATACATTCCCACTTCAATAGGGTTTGGATCGTGACTCTCCTTAGCAATCTCCCAAAATTAGGAGATGTAAATAGAACTACAACATATTTACTACTCATTTCAGAACTGATCCTCAGAGATAAAACATTCCACACACCATTCTCTATTCAATCATCCAAATAAATATTCATAGAAAGGAACACAAAGGTGCCCAGAAACTAATTTAGAAAATACTCAAATCATTGATAAGTACCTTAATCTTTTGTTGTTGTTATTGTTTAGTAGGCTCTGTGAAAATACTGCAATTCCCTTGCACTTAATGTCTTCTTAAGAGATAATTACTTTTACACTCAGGCAGCTTAGAAGTACTTACAGCACTGCTTATTACCAAATCAAACACTTGAGTGCCTACATGTGAAACAACACAACAATCATCATCTCTAAGAAAAGGTGCAGTTTTCTTCTCTTGGCCCAATTTCCAGCAGCTGCTTTATGTCAATATATGTTCAGGAGTTGTACATGATTCATACTTGTCATCTTTTCAGTTGTGAGGGGGATAAAGAAAGCTTGCTATAAAATATTTATGTCCTATGTGAAATTACCCATCCAATTTGCTGCTAGAAAGAAAGATCTTTCAAGGTCTTAATGTAACCTATGAGGTATGAGTGTTCCAACCTCCCTGAAGGCCAACAAAGCGCAGAGAAAAGAAATTAAAGAAAGGGAATGCTCAAGGTACTGAGCACAAAGCAGTTCTCCGACACGCAGATTTTTTTCATTCATTCATTGCAAGCACTATCTATCACAGGCTTAAAATTAAATTAGTGACCACAGGAACTTCCTTAGGTAAATCCATCACATAAATTCTATCAGGAAAAGATCCCCAGAAGCCAGAACTCAACTACTCTATCCAAAGCTTGGCTGACATCATGTACCGTAGCAGCATGGGTAAAAATTATCTACAGCCCAGATACAATAAATCAAGACCTTCTGAGAACTCATAAAAGCCTGCAAACATTTTCCTGGAAGAAGCTATTTGGCTCATAGGTCACGTGGTCTCTGTATAACTTTTCTCTTTTTCTTACTGTCGTGGGAACTGGCACAAAAACAGCAATTCTGTCCAGTAATTATTGAATTTATCCATGCTAGGAGTCATACAGAGGCTGGAACAACAAATTCTCATTACAGCTTTTAATGAAGTGTAAGCAAAAAGTAATAATGCAGAGAAGGCCAGCATCTGACTTTTGCAGTGAAAACCAAACGTAACAGACAGTGTAAGTTTTGAAGTTCTTTCTGCAAAAAACAAATGTTAAGACAAATTCAGCCACTGTGCTCACTGGCTGACACTACAATCAAAACAAAGACTGCATTCAAAACAACCATGAAATGTGTACTCTAACACACAGCGACAGATCAATTAAAATACTATACATTATGAATAAGACAGCATAAACTAACCTAATGAGAGCCTTTTCTCCAAAGTAATCTCCTTTATGCAGATTTTTAATCAACTGAGGCTGCGAGTGATCTGCAGTACTCTGGGTAACTTTCACCTGGAAAGTACAAGAGCAAAAATTTAGGAAGGCGGAAGTCAAAGCATCCTATGGTTTCCTCTTTTTTTCCTGCGTTTTTCGTAAATGCCTAAAACTCAATGATACCACAGTAAGTTACAAATAAATATAACTTCTACTTCCTCTCAAAAATTAAAATCATCAAACATCCTGCGGCCCCTCCCAGATTTTGCTGAGGGATGACAAAAATTAATGTATTTAATGTCTTCCACTCTCCAAAATTTTCTTCTCATATCTTTTAAAACAGAGCAAAATAAATCCCCTTTAAATGAAAAATTGAAAAATACTTGTTTCCCAAAATGGGCAGACATCATGTGAGCTTGTCTTCTCAGTTAAACAGCCTGCAGAAACATCAACTAGTATTTTCCACTTTTACAAATAAATCAGCCCAGAGAATTTATGAAATAATCAGCTTTATACTTGTATGCATTTTTTTAAAATATTTCATCACACTTCACATATTTTAACACTTATTTAGTTCAAAAAATAATAGCAGCAAACTTTGTTCATTGCTTTCTCAAAAACCATATTACTGCTTCAATTGAGATTCCTCATTTGCAAAACCATGAAGTAAATATAATGAACATGCAAAACATGGCTCCTACTGGTGTTTGGATTGCAAAGTGGTCTCCTTCAGATCTTCAGAAAAGATTTGCTGAAAGCAACAGTCTCATGTCAATGTGAGGTTCCTCAAAGGGCTTTTTGGTAACTTACCACGTTCAAACACTATCAAAACTGGAGACAGCTCAGAATCAAAAAGTAAAACCTCAGGCACAGATTGCAAGCTTTGAGCATTGTACCATCAAAACATCCCACAACTTTCATTTATGTGAGCTTACATGCAAATAATAAAATCCATCTGTATATTTCAACATTGCCATAAACTGTTAACCAGGACAGCAGTGCAACATCCCAACCACAAAACAACTTCCTCTGAGCCCACTGACAGCTGGATCCAGTCAACAGCTCCAGTACCTGCCCTCTCCATCACCTACGTCTCTGCAGCAAATGACACCACATGAAGGTGCTACTGATAAAATCCATTTTCCAGTGGCACACATAATGCTGCTGTGCCCACGTCCATGAAAAAAAATGAACCAAACCAAAGCAACCCAACATCTCCAGACACACATTTGACACTTGAAACCTCTACTAGCGGTTTACTGATGAAATTCTCCAGCTTTGATTCTCTTCTGCCTACCTCTGCCAATAAAGGTGTGTGTATACATTATCAGCTTGGTTTATTATACCTTACCTTTCCTTTTGCTATTATAAAGAAGGTATTTCCTTCTTCTCCTTCCCGAATAACATAATCTCCCTTGTCATAGTACTCCTGTTGTGGGGGGAAAGAGAGAGACAATGTTGCCTCATACATCATTAGCCTCTTTGAAAAAATCTGATTATTTGCAGAGTTCTGAATATATTTGGACGTGCTGTTGATGTTAAACTTCCTATCTCCAGCACAGGTTACATCCCATAATAATATGCGAGCATTCCACTGTGTAAAATTGGCACAGTGCCAACCTGCAACATATCTAAATGCAACAGTATGTAACAGAACATACTAGCAATGCTGTTATTTGCTGCCAACCTGGAATTCCACTCTGACCACTTCAATTGTCATAGATAAATATACAAATNTTTTTTTTTTTTTTTACTATTTCTACTTACTTATTCTTCATTATTTTAAGAGCTTAATGAATACTGTTTAGATATATCTAACTGTATCTTACCACCTCCAGGCAGTCCATGATCTTGGTTAGCTTATCTTCAGGTAAGTTTTTCAGGAGGGACACACTACCAAAAAACAGAAATGCAACACAAAAAATAAATAAATTAAAAAATTATATATTATGATTAACACTTTTCTCCCAGGATTTGTTCTCATCCATATAGTTAGCACGATCGCATGTTGTAACTACCTAAACTAGTGCTGCTATACAAAATACATAATACACAATATGCACCAAAACTTTATTTGGAAGGTTGAAGAATTCTCCTCTTGCTTTTTAGAAAAGCAAAGCTTGCACAATTAGAGAGATGTGGCAAACTTCCATCAGTTTGCAAATCAACTTTGTATTTTGATAGGGAAAAAAGATCTAGCAGGCACATGGCCTAAATTCAAAATTCAGTCATGCAGAATCCACTCATTGCAAAACCAAGAAATTATAATAATCCAATTATGTATTTTCAAATGCATTATAGAGACTGCAAAATCAGACAAAGGTAACAACTTCAGCATTACTTCTACAACTATTAAAAGAGAACTCAGCTACAGTGGCAACGTAATGAACCTGCTGCTAAGGGTCCTGAGCACTCTGGCTTGTAAAGGTTAGGATGTCAAGGAGCTCTCTAGCTACCGGGGCTCAATACAGAAATACTTATAGAAATCAAAGACAGAGATGAGCAATGGATGCAAAAATATACAATGCTACATTCTGTGCATGGCCAGGCCTGAGATCTCTGAAACCATAACAGAATGGCCGTGCTTCAAGAAAAAGTTAAAGAAAACATAAAATCAGCTAATTATGGTTTGGAATCTCTAAGCTGACTTCCTTTGATGCAAAAGTACCGCACTTCTCTCAGTGCACCCTACAGGAGAGAGAATTACCCTACTCCACTTCTCTACAGGTTTCCCAGTAATTTATGCTGGAAAGAGTTCATAAAGAGAGCCATGTAGTTCTCATATTCAATTCTGCAAGGAAAGAGGAATATATTACTTAATCCACATCAGCAGCAAATTAACTTCTAGTCAGAGGATTTCACTAGCATTATTTACTTAATATATTGTTTTGACTTCTAGTCATGTAACCTCCTATACGTTTGTTCCATTACTTCAAAGCATTAATTTCATCAAGCAGATACTGCTGCTTCCTAATGCAATGCAGGATAAAGACAATCAAAATGAGCAAAATGATTTTGTGAATCCTAATGAAAAGTGAAAAAATAAAAATAAATATTCAGGTTATTGAGGCCCTTTGCATTGAGTTACTTAGTAACCAGTACTTAAAAACAAAAAGGCTTTNTTTTTAAATTATTTTTTCCTTCTGATAATATCTTTTTTTTTTTTTTTTTTTACCTTCTAAGAAAGTTTCTATACTGCTCTTGTCTTGTCTGTGCTGTCACTCTCATGATGTTTTGGAACACTTCTCTGTCCAAGGCCCATGTTTTAACATTGGTGATTGCTTTAAGAAAACAAACAGACAGACAAACAAACAGAGACCCAACAAAATGCAGAATGGCTCCTGAAGATGTGATAGCAGATATCACTGTATCAGGCCGTGGTGCAAGATAAACTCTTTCAAAATGCCCAAGGGCAAATTTTTAAATACGCCACACCTACTGCAATCAGACTTTTAAAAATCCAGCTCCCACTTAAATAATCCTCACTAAAACACAGCGTAGATTTCCAAATTGTTCCTCCAATTACCACTTTCCATACAACCCCATAGGCTCAGTAACTCTGAAAACCTTGCCATTTACTCTGGGCACAAACAGGGCTGAATGCTTGTGAAAACCTATTCCTAATCATGGACAGGCGCTGCACTCAGAAACTCCAATGTAATCTGTAAAACAGCTGGCTTGAAAGACACAAAAACTTGGCTGAAGTTCTCCAAAATGTATGACATTAATGTTGAATACTATGGCTTGGATCTGTCTCTAACTCAGACAATGTGCAAATGTTTGTGAGATATGCTATAAGATAGGAATAGCAGAGGTCAAGAAATTCATAGAATTTCATTTAATCCTGTAATCCTCACACATTTCTTCCTCTCATTTAGCTGTTTTCTAAGGGAATAAGAGGTAATCAAAACAAACCTTACAGATTACTCATTATCTTTAGAAACGTAATCAAAATGTTAATGCAGCAAGCATGCACAAGATCCATCAGCAAAGATGGAAACTACTGAGAGGCCTCTGCGTGCAATCATTGACATAACAGAACAGATTGCATTTTTTATTTTTTACACAAAATATGGTGTTTCTACTTAATTTAATCTCTTTTTAATAATAAAAAAAAAGATGCATCATATTCAGCAGTTTTCCTTCTGTAACGTAAAGGAATAAAAGTACTTTCTCTAGGATAAATGAAAGCCACATTAAAAAAAAATAGAGCAATTGATTTCTCCAATTTATCTATTTATCAGAAAGATAGAGGCATTTGTACAGGAGGGAACAACGCTAGCTTTAAAATGATGCACAGAGGTACAACGTACAGCTCCTGTACTTAACCCTGATACACACACACACTCCTAACTGCCACTTATCAAAAGAGCTCAAAAAAATATTTCTGGATGCTGGAGAGGAGAACAAACATATTGTTTTGGTTTTCTCCGAAACAACATCTTGCAGTTTATTTTCCATGAAGATATGGCAAGTATGAAAGCTACCAAGAATCCATCTCCTGCATGTTGTACCTTAACGAAATAGAGCAATTCCATAGCTAGGGAAAAAAACAAACAAACAAAAAAGCCCAGAGTATGTGAAGATGTTGCTGGTACCAGTACTCATTAAAATGCTGGCTGCCTCAGCTCCTTCACTTGTCATTTTTCAAAGACTGCACATAAAGGCTTTGGCTAGGTCCTGCATCAAGAAAGAGTTTTCACATACGTATTTACCAGTCATTCTCAGTTATGGCACTGCAATGTTCTTCCTCCACTACAAGAAACACAGGAAAGCTAGCGGGGAGGGGTGAGTTTCTGGAGTGATTTTAGGCATTCAAATACCCTTTCCATTCAACAATTGGACAATTCTTGTCCAACCTCAAAACCAATTAATGTTAACAAAGGTCTAAAATAGCATGACATCTTACTACACTGAAACATTACAATGCTAATGCTATACAGATGGCAAAAAGGACAAGTAGGGCACATACTCAAAAGCTAGTACAAGTAATAATCACATTATTGACGCTGTTGTATTTATCAGGCAGCCACAAAAAACAGATTACAGGACGTTACTCAATCTACATAGCCAGCAATGATTAAGTGCTTATACGAGGTGCAGGAAGAAAGAACAGAAGCTTTTAAAGCAAACAACTTCTTGTTTTAGTGCCTTTGCTCTTTTTTAAGCACACATGAGCTCTTCATACTTACTGGTGGTTCATGGCTCCTGCGGATTTAGACAAGACAAGAAATTAGCCTCCAAACAGAAGTTATTTTTACAGAATGGTGGAGAATGGAAAAATGGGAATGAGGACTTAAAACCACATTTGATCACTTATTGGTCTGTCACAGAATTAATACGGTAGGCTAGAAAAGGAATCAAGGGGTACTTAACGGATTAATACCCAGTCTTATACAGCAAGATGGGTATCTATATCACAGCAACACTTAACTCTATCCTGGTCAGCCAGTAAAAAAAACCTAGAGCTAGTATTTGTCTTGGAGAAGCAGCATGTCTCACCCAGAAATTTCATTTCTTCCACTACCTCATCTGTGATCAACCTCAATCTTCTCCTGAATGCCACATGCAAATAGACCGTGGCAAGACTCAACTTAATGAAATGGAACTAAAAGAAACACAAAACCAAGTAATTCCTACATGTTTTATTTCCTCCCGAATTAGGCTTTTTCTGCTCTATTAAAAAAAGAACAACTTACGGTTCTGAGATCTTCTCAAACTCACTGTTTGAAACACGGCCGTAGGAGTTATAGACCATAGCTGCTACTAAATCATTAAAACACAGCCCTTCCTTAGTAGTTAATTTGGTACAGATTTGGCTAACAAACAATACTTTGGAGATACCTGATTGTTTATCAATGGTTATACTACAGATGGAAACATATTGGCGGCACAGGACTGCCCAGGAAGAACAAACTCAAAGAAGGAAAGGTGAGCTTACCATAGGACATGCTGACACCTATTAAATGACAATCTAGATACAGCAGAGACCCCACAATAGTACCTGCTGTCTTCTTTTTGAGCAATGCTGTTATAATAAACGTTGTGTACCTTTCACAGAAGCTGTCCGCGTGCAGTTGTATAAAATGGCTAGTTCACCAAATGCTGTCCACACAGGTATTGAGGAGAGTAGTTTATTCTGCTGAAAGACTTCCAGCCTGCCCTCTGTCAAAAAACACCAGGTTAACATGCGTTAAATCTGAGCTCTATTGCAAACAGCAAAATGAAAGCAAATTAATGCATTTCTGGCTTCACCACTCCCTTAAGTAAAGGAATGGGAGCAAGGATGAGAATAGTGCTTTGAAACACAGGTACAAACCAGCAGAGGGATTTCTTTCTTTTCTCGGTGCATTGCTGGCATACAGTTTTGATGCAGAAGGGAGGGGAAGACGAGAAGAACTTTTCAGCACCAAAAACAGGCAATTTAAAAGAGTCATTCTAAACCCTGATGAGATAAACTTTTGCTACAACAAAACAGTCTGCAGTGGTTGAGATAGTCTTGTGTGGTTTAGACAAATGTGTCTTAAAACAGTGACCATAGAAGAAATTCCTTGTGTTTGTTTGTTCTTGAAAAAAGGGAGAGGGCAGAAAAATGAAAAGCAAGTTAATTCATCCTTAAAGAAATTGTCCTTGAGCCTTACGACAAATCTATCAGAAGTAAAAGATAGTCTGAATTTCTTCACAGATTATGGCCCCAAAAAGTCCTCCCTTAAACACACTCTGAAAGTTTGCACCTCTTCTCTCCAACACATCCATTGACCTCTCAGGAAAGCTCTCTGTGCCAGAAGGAATTTGGTGTTTAGAAATCCTGCATCTTCTTTCTCCATGCACCGCATGTGTTTTTCAAGTACAGCTGCCATCAGTTTCTCACACTAAACCATCAATTTATAATTAGAGTTATTAATTGCCCTCCTCCTTTGTATTGCAGAGCCCACTAAACGTAGTGGGAGAATCACCTGTTTTGACTGGCTGGCCATGCTGTGTTTGATGCACCCCAAAACACAGTTTGCCCCAATGCTGCCAGGGCACACTGCTGGCTCACGTTGAGCCTGCTGTCACCAGCACCCCCAGAGCCCTTTCTGCCGAGTTGCTCTCCTGCCACTTGTCTCCCAGGCTGTGCCTGGGTCTGGTATTACTTCATCCCAGGTGTAGAACCCAGCATTTTCCTTTGCTGATCTTCATGCCATTGCTAATTTCCCAGTGCTCCAATCTATCTGGATCTCTCTGCAAGGCCTCTCATACCCCTGGAGAGTCAGTAGCTTCTCTCAGTATCTGTTTAGTATTCACATGAAACCAGAAGATGGAAGATGTACTTTCTAGAATATGCCATCTATGCTCCCAGCCTAAGCATTACTGCCTCAGCAGAACAGACTTTCATATTCTGTACAGCATGAGCTCAAATTCTTATTAATTCTTATAATTATTTTTTAAAATTTAAAAAATTTAAATTCTAAGAATCATAAACTCAGACCTCATCTCTCAGTTTCCCATCCACTGGAAACAGGTGCAAGCTTTCAAGAATGTTGAAAAATATTTTAAAAAAGAAATAAAAAGCTTATTTTAAAGATGTTTTCAGCACAGACCTGTTTTCTGTATTTCAAACGATATTTGCTCTTCCTTTGGAGAAGAAAGGCCTGGCTGTACCTCAAACAGCAAAGATTTTCTGGCCTCTATGCTTTCAGAAATGAAAGAAGTTCTTTGAGAAGTTCTTCAGGAGACAGCATTACAACAAGGTTCAAGTTTCTAAGGCACTTTTGTTGCTCTCACTGTTTCAAAAAAGTCACAGGTAAAACATGCATTGCCCTCAGTGGGGCCAGCATGAGCACAAATATCAACATTGCTGTCTCGTGCAAAGATTTCTAAATTACTTTCCTTTTTCTTGCATTTATGCACTGTACGAGCAAGCAAGACTCACCTTTGAGGACAAAAATGTGATTGCCTGGCTCTCCTTGTCTGATGACATAACTCCCCTGCTGGAAAGTCCTTTCATACATACATTCCACCATCTCTCGGATCTGCTGAGGCTCCAATCTTTTCAAAAACTGATTTTTATTCAGGGCATCCGTGATGAGCTTCTTCTCACTGGTTTCAATCAAAAAGCAAAGTTTAATAGATCAAGCATGGCTGGGTTATACTATTCACCAGGTATCCATTCTTCTCAGATGTTTCCTCTAATTTCTAACACCGACAACACGACCAGTACCACAGATGAGTGTTACAACCCTTGCAACTTACATGCATCCCACAAGCAGTGCCACACTGTGGCCTCTCTCCTCCTGCACGACCCTACTTAAGAGAGCATCATGTTAGATGTATAAAGGCTGCAAGCAGAAGGCACACTCCCCTGAAGTTTTGCACTGTTTCTCACCATGTTCTTTCCCCAATGCATGAAGTGTACAGCCTTGCTGATGTGAAGGAATGAAATATGAAAGGTGTATCTTCATGTACTTCTGCCTATACAGACACAGCAACCTGTTACGAAATCAAGTCCACTTTTCTAATACCCTACTTTGTGCTTTTTTCTAATAGCCAGCAAGAACAAAATACCAATGGCAGTAATTAGAATTAAATTCAACCCCGACAGTGCAAAGAATGCACTCACTTTGTAGTAAGAAGCAAGGAAAGAAAAGCATGCAAAAATGTGACTACGGGGCCCTGCCAGTTCATAGGAGGATGTTAGATGACATTGGTGGTGGGAAAAACGAAGCAAACTGTAAATGACTGCCATTAAAAATCTGTAAAACACCTTTGATCCTGTGGTATTCCCTTCTCATAGCTGCTAAACAAAGTCATGACTGAGATGCCATGAGAAGGCCAGCCTGCAGAGTGCCTGCTGGATGTTGTCCCCACATTTGCACAACAAGCCCAGGGTCCAGGACAGGGGTGCGTGTGCAGGCAGAGGGTGGTGGTGGTGGCTCTGAGTCCCCCATCCCCACAAAATCCTTCCTACCTCTGCTGTCCCCACTTCCTCTGCACTGATGGCAACAAACACCATAAATGCTCCTACCTGAGTAAAACTCCAGTAGTAGATGTCTCTTAAGAAGAAGCAGACAAGAGATAAGTCTTCCCAAAGTGTGCTGTTTCCTCTATTGCTTTCAGGAATTCTTAGGGTGCAATTTGAAGTAAAAAATTTCACACTCTGGTGAAGCTACAGCAAACTATAGCCATCCAAGGTGTCTTTGGAAAGACTTCAAGATATCCAACAAGTCAGACCAAAGGCACGTGAAACAGGCACGTCAGCAGTTACAGACCTGTCTGGGAGGACTCTGCCGGCAGTAAGAGGCCATCACTACCCTGATCATCCCCACCTGGGACTCCCACCCACACACCCTCTGCCCCATTGGCCTGTGTGTTCTATTTAAGCTCAGGTCTGGGCACTGTGTTTTTGATTGAGCTGTGCTGTAGGGATAGTTGTTGACTTATTTCTCTGGGGGGGGCTCTGGGCATTGCATTGTCAGTATTGTGGTTATGTTTCCTGACTAGAGCTTGGGCCTGGCTGATCTCTTCTTAGGCAGGGGTTCTGCTGGCTGCTGGGGTTCTGCTGGCTGCTGTTATCACCACCCTGCTCTGTTTAACCTCCCTGCACCTTGTGGGACTGTGTGCTCATCAGAGAGGATGCTGTCATCACCCTTGGTTCCTGGTTCATTTTCCCTGGGAAGCAGCATGGTCTCGCTGCTCTGTGAGACAGCGCCTCTGCATCACTTCCTGCAGTTAGAAATGCTAATACAGAAATGGGTAAGTTGCAAGGACAAGAACAGTGTGTTTGCTCTGCTGGTGGAAGATCTCAGTGGTTTGATTTTTAAGGAGAGAATGTGGAAAAATCAACACTGTCTGAATTGACTAATAGTGACTAACCAATGGGGACAATGCTGGCTCTATATATGTGCTGGGCAATCCATGAATTCTGATTGCTCTGGGTCAAGGACTTCCTCTAAAAGCCTTGTAGTGCCTTGAATCCATGCCAGAAACAAATGCAATTAAATGCTGCACTGAAAGCCTTTATGGACCTGCTAGGCAGTTTTCTTTTACTGCTGGTGAAAGCTATGTCATGCCTTAGAGTTCCCTTATTCCTATCTAGTATGTGTAGACAAGCTGCCTAACAAAATCAACACCCACGTGGCTTTCTGAGGGATCTAAGGCCCCTCTCACTTGTATTTGTAGAACAATGCAAAGCTGTCATCAAAACCAGATAATGTGTGAAGTCTCCTGAGGGAAATCAGCAATGGAAAAAAACGTAAGTAGATTTACCATATTACTAGCCATATAATGCCTGTAAATCAGTAATGGTAATGACAAGAAGTAAGAAAATAAAATCAAGTAGTTATGGTAAAGATCGCTTAGGAACAGAGATCATAACAGCCTTTTCCTGAAGGCAACAGGGTTATTAGAATACATCCTCTAACTTCATTTTCTACTAAAAATGACCTTGCTTATTTAATTTACCCTGGCCTGCATCATGCCCATCATACCACAATAAAATGCAGTAATGGCTCATAAAATGATACATAAGTTAAAGCACTAAAGCTTCCAGAAATACAGAATAGAAGACGATGCAGTTTTCAGGAAGCGCAGTGGGCAGCTCAGCAAAGGACCGAAGAGCATCGCAGAGTCACGCCTCAAGCTATTGAATCAGTTGCTTGCTCGTTTTATACACAGTACATAATTGTTTACTGTTTTCTTCAGCTTTCCCCACATCCACCCTGCTTTTGAGATTTGCTAGAAAGGTCTCCTGTCCTTCAGGACAATTAGTTACTTGATCTTATACTTGCGCTGTTTACTGCGCTAGCGAACACTTCCAGAGGTGAAACAGGGAATGCACAGCTCCCCACAACTGGTCTGGTGTTCTCTAGAGATTTCTTGGTCCCACCAGCAGCAGGGCTTTCCCTCACAGCACTGCTTCGTTTGTTACCATGCTCTTGTCCAGGCTGGGTTCCCTTCCCTGTTGCCAGCTATTGAAGATTCACTCCCCCCAGCTCAATACACCCTAATGAATAGCACTTGACAGTTCAAAACCAGCCTCCTGTAAACAGGACTGAATTTACTCCCACTGGGAGATACTTGCCCTTTCCCCAAGTTAAGGGTATGATGTATACTTCAGGGAGCAATGCTTTCTCCTAGTGATGAGAGATTTTGGACTTGTGCTGATGTTGACTGAGAGTAAATACACTTTAGTGACATAGTAATAGTTCATGTTCTCCATCCAGTAATGGCTGGTAACAGATCACGATCCTGAGACTGTAGTGGGAAGGAACTTTATGTAGGCAGCTTAAATGCTACTGATTGCAATAGCATGCTCTGGAAAGGTACATGAAAATGGAAAAAAGAAAAAAGCAGCTCAGATACTTAAAGCAGTAATGCTGTGCAAATGGTAAGAGGCTAAGCTATTTCCAAACTGAAAGATTTGCTGGAAAGCAATCATCTGCTTTCAAATGTCATGTTCAAGTGGTAAGCACTTCAGGCCTTTACTGAAACTCTTCAATGCCCAAACTCATCAAGGAAAAACTCATTTTCAGAAGCTGGGGTGGATTTATCCATCTAGCTCAAGAGATTGCATATACACAAGAATATGCATTTATGGTCTACAGATAACAAATCTGAAGCTTTCATTAAAAGCATTTACATTGAGATATTCCCAACAGGGGCTTTTCCTTCAAGACCCTGTTAAATAAATAGCAGAGAACTACGCAATTAGTTTTTACAGCTGTTTCTAAAAAAAAATGACCGGTAACACTTGACTTGATGCAAATTCAAAGCCTTCCTTCCCTAACTGTGTAGGAGCTCTTATGTGTACGAAGGGCGCGATTAATCCCTTCCTCTGTAAAGGGGAAACAGCCACTTATATCAGCACCTCTAAATGCTCCTAGTGCCACTGCTAGGATAAAAGATCAGTAGTTTTTAAATACAATAGACAGAATTCTGTAGACAGTAAATGTTAGATTTTGTCTTGCCATGTTTGCCAACTGCTTGAATTTGACCTACTTAAAAGTATTTACTGCCTGGGTAAGGAAACCAAGTGCTTGAATCTCCAAGCATTCCGTTGCCTCAATAGCAAGGGGATAACTTAAGTGTATGTGTTTCACAGGCTTACCCAGGGGCTGGACGCAGCACTACTATGCCTCTAAAGCTTATGGTTATATCCTCATATCTGCATGCTTCTGAAATATTTGGAAGATCAAAAGATAGATCTGCCCCCATTCCAGAAGTCTGAGTGAAGTCTTTTACCATTACGTGATTTGTTGGGGAAAGTATAAATTCTTCCCTTGGTGCATACAATGTATGTGGCTTTATAAAATACCTTCTCTATACAGACAATAAAAAAACATTGTCTGGGTCTAAAACTTGTCACAGACATGCATCCAATACCCTGCTGACTGTGGAAGAAAAAATGGCTTATTTGAAAAGGAATAGAATACTTTGGGTATGTTCTTCAAAGTGATTCTATCACAGGAACTGAAGTTTCAATAGTGTATTGCATTTGTACTAACTCAAGGCACCCATTCTTTCCATTTTTTTTTTTTAAGGCCATGTTGCAGTCTTTCAAAGCCCAAGATGTTTGAATAAAGTTACTTTGATCAATGCAAAGCAGAATTGTGTCCATAATAAGACAGGCTACAGTTTCAGAACCTTAGCCAGAAAGACACACACATTAGGCTATCTTCAAGAGTTTTATATAAAAACTAAAACTGCTCTCATGAGCTGCTTTTTTACATTACTTTTTAAGCTAAAAAAAATACATTACTGCAAGGTAAGGTCACTTATTCTTTTAAAGAAAGCACTACTGCTGTAATGCCATTAATACAAGCCCACATTCAGCTAATTAATTGCCTTTCTAACTACTGGACTATGCTCCTGTACCTACAAGTAAAACACAGGAATATTGCCATTTTGTTCTACCAAGAGATAGAGCTGGAAAATGGCTAATTATGGAAGACTTCTTTGTAATTTAAGAACAAAGAGTAAAATGTTAAGTTGAATCTAAGTTTAATAATGTAAGGAACGGTGATTTAATCTCTGGCATGATCTTCTGAATACTCAGTATACTCCAGAAGTCATTTCTTTCTAATTCTACCTCCTCTGACTTATTACGTCCGAGTAGTATTTAGTGTTAAAAGCTGATATTTTGGCTGCGTGTCCAAAATTGTTTATTTTGTTTCTCACTGCAGATTGAGAAGCAACTTTTTTAAAGAAGACGTGGCAAACTCTTTAATTGCAAACTTTCTAATGCTAATTACCCTGGCAAAACTGATACACTTACTAGCACTGGCTAATGAAACA
The DNA here is from genome assembly GCA_013396635.1 of Penelope pileata. Taxonomy (NCBI): domain Eukaryota; kingdom Metazoa; phylum Chordata; class Aves; order Galliformes; family Cracidae; genus Penelope; species Penelope pileata. The sequence continues at coordinate 944,089 of WBMW01001490.1, read as the reverse complement.
AATGATGAGTTCAACTCCACTCTAAAATTATACTCAGGATGACAATAATTAGCAGACAAATGAAAGTTTAATGGCCATCATGGAAGATGAGAATTCCAATAAAAATTCAAGTGCAAATGAAGGAAACTGGAAAAGTGTTGAACAGAAGGGAACAGTAGGAAATGGTGGGGAGGAGAGAGGAGGGTGGTCTGTTTTCATTGCTGTTGCACTGAATATTAAAACAGTTGTTTCCAGGAATGTAAAGATCAGAATAAACGCAGGAATGGTATATTCTAGATTGTTATGAATCTATGGGATCCTTACCAGTAACAATGACTACTTTTGAACGAGACTGTAAGAAATGAAAGGGAGGGAATATGAAATGGAAATTCTCTTTTATCCTGTTGTATCGTGGCATGTTTTAGAAAGACAAGAAAACAGAAATAGCATTCAAGAAAAATGGAATCGATTTAGATGACTTCAGCTACTGAATCAAGACAAAAAAAATGTGTATTCAATATAATGTCCAGCATTATATTTAGACTGCCTAAGCTGCAATATTTGCTTTTGTTCCAAATGGTACAGACTGCTGCACTTAGCAAATCAATCTGCTCTTTGTTTCACCTGTCAGTGCTGTTACAATTCTGTTTCCAAAAGTACCCTGGAAAACAACCTAGTGGCTCATGCCAAGGAGAAGACAGGTAATTACAAACAGAAGACTCTTAAACCAAACAGTTTAAGCTGCCAAAGCTTGTGATAAAATGCTAATACAGTTCCCTTAGTTTTTATGCATTGAAAAATACTGCTGACTGAAGCTTTCAACTCCTTATGGTGACTCAGGCAGCCTTTCTGGTTCACAAGGTAGCTTCTAAGATGTAATGCTGGACGTGATGGATGATGACTAGATTGAGCCTGACAATTTCTATGTCTACTATAGTACAGGCTCAAATGTGCCATGAATGTCTGAAAATAATAAAGCTCCCCACCAAGCTGAGACACTTGAGCTGCTGGCTGAAGTCCACAGATTCTGGCTATCACCATGTTAAACCAGATACCTGGGATATGCCTGAATTGAAAGGTAAAAGAGTAAGGTATGTTTAAGGATACCAGTCTGATAACTACCCCCAAGTTGAGCTGCAACCGCAGATTCTTCTGGTTTTTGCAGAAGCTAGAAGTGTAACTGGATTCAGAGAGGAAAAAGTAAAAGTAAGTTACTAAACCATGACTGTCAGAAGCTGGGAGGACAGGAGGAAGCTACTAGCAGGGTAATCATGCTGTACAAAATACCTTGTTATATTTTGCAACGAGTTGACATCTGGCTGACAAAGCTAGTATACAGCTCAGAATGAGTGTCCACACTACACTCAAGTTCAGGTCACCTGCTCTTTCCCAAGCCTTCCAGAGTACAGGAACAAGAATCTGAACCTGTGCCGTGGCATCCAGCCTTCTGCCCATTACTGCCCCAGAGCATAGATTAAGCTGTAAGCTGCAGGCAAACCTGGACCTGAGACTTAGTTTCTGCTTGGCTGACAGTAATGACAAATCCTGAAGGGGCTAAAAGCTAAAATACAGAGGCCAGCACTCAATCTGAAGTCTGTGGGTCACAGATAATTCTTGGTTAAAAGTTAAATAAATCCAACCAACATCTAACTAACATGGTGACAAAGCCTATACAAAAAACTATGATTGCTTTAATTGTGATCTCTCACAAAGAGATCATTGGGATAGCAATTATATCCTTGCAGCACAAGCACAAAACCACTGCAATGAGCTCACCTGGAATCCTTTCGGACTCTCGATTTTTCAAAGGAAAATCCAGCTTGCTCGCTTGAATCATAGAGCTGTGTTGTTGGCTCTGCAGATACACCTTCCTTAGCTCCTTTCCTCCTGTCAGCAGAGACTTGATTCTTTGGAGTTGCTCTAAATGGAGAAATCTGTAGAGAGTGTTCTCCTTGAGTATTAATAACATCCTGCAGCTTGTTCAGCTGTATACACTTGCTCTGAAGTTCCTTAGTGAGTTCTGCTATGACCTTAGTCTGCACAGCCAGCTGCTCCTGAAGCTCAGCAACAAGACTTTGACCCTCTTGCAACTCTTCATCTTTCCTTTTCAGCTCCTTTTCCAGTTCAAGCACCCTGCTGCAAAGAACATCCACTTGTCCAGTCACATGGATGCCTAGACCTGGGTCCTTTAGAAACTTATAGTTGCCAGCACAACCAATAGAGAGGTTGGCTACGTGTCTGTCTGGCTGCCTTAGATGCTTGGGTTTCATTGATGCATTCCCCATTTTGTCCAGAGACCTAGGTGCAAAAACACAGTTGCAATATTACTTAGTTATCTGGCCAGAAGGAAAACATTTTTTGTTGAATGGTAGGTAATGAATTAACTATCTAACTAGCAGCAAAATTTGAGATTACCACAGTAGTTGGTTGGTTTCAACCTTTCCAGTCCTGAAAGTGAGGGAAAAGATGTGGTAGGTTGTTAGATGGAATGCAAAAGATCTGATGGCTGCCTCTTCTTTTTGTTGGTTGAAGAAATGCATAAGCTCCCATTGACCCAATAAGACAAAACAAGAAAAGCAAAAAAAAATCAAGAAGAAAAGTTTGTGTTCTATTGCTGAAGCATGAAATTTATTAAATGGGGAAAAAAAAAAAAAAAAGGTGGTTTTGTTTCTCTGTTGAGAAAGTCATAGATTACACAAACTCAACCCCTGGGTGCACATCTACCCGACAATAAAGGATATGTTATTTTGTAAGGATATGGGTAAATAACATTTGTTTTAAAATCTGTTTTTAAAACAGCCATACTGATCAGAACAAGGATCTGGTAAGCTCAGACTGTCTCCAGCTGTTGCAAATTTCAGATTTTCTGAGTCTAACAGGCATTTATTTAACCCTCAATGGATCTCTGTTCATAACACTTATCCTATTTTTCCCCTCTAACTCCTGTAAACATCCTATCTGCAGAGAACGTGGCAGGAATTGTGCAGATTTGCCTCTTGCATTAAGAACTCCTATTTGTCTTCCCAGTACAAAATCAGGAACAACAGAGTGGAGGAGCCAGTTTCAGGAAGATTTCTCTCTTTTAGCCTGTTCTATACTGTCCTGGAAATTTCTGTCCTATCTTTTTGTCTAAATGCATACCTGAATTCTTTCCCAGAGTTTGACCAACCTTGCTGTCCTCTGACAACAAACCCTGGGCTGAACAGTTTGACCCAATGTGTTCCCAAGAGCAGGCATCTGGCAGTGTTTCTGCAGCTTTCTTAAAGGCTTAAAGCTAGCTCAGGCTTGCTAGTGTAGCAGCAGCTACTGAGGAACAAAGCAGCTGTTGAGGAACAATCACTTCCCACAGGAAGTTATTTCTTTCTGTCATCTACCCAGGAAAAATGACCAGGAAAAAGAGCTTGGATTACTGTGAGGATACTTGCTCTCCAAGCCCTTGTTGCAATTAGCAGCCCTCAGTGGGTTTCCAAAGTGACCCACCTTCTTCCCTGGACACAGTCTTTGGCATATCATTTGTTTTAAGAGGAGCAAAGGATATTGATCTGTCTCACGCATCAGGTATAACATTTTTTCAGGTTGAACCCCAAATGACACAGCTTAAACTAAACCCTTTCACCATTTAGCAGGAGTCAGGTAAAAATATGCCCCTGGCAAGATAACAGTGATCAGACAACAAGAAAGAGATTGGGAAGCTTCAGCAATTTGCTTTCACTGGTTAGTAAAACCAGGCTTCCAGCACAGCCACAGTTCCTTTCTGGTTTGCTGCTTTTGGCAAGTTAGAACTGAAATATTAGGCAACGTAGCTCACTATTCACATCCAGTTTTCCTTAAAACAGCCTTTGCTTCTCTCATCTTTGTCTTACTTGTTGTGGCTTGGTGTAATATTTGCGTTTTGCCACAACTTCCTGGAGGTATCGTGGCAGCTGGTGCTTCAGCTCAATGACAGCAGCATGCTGGTAATAAAGTTCACCACAGATAAATCTGTGCTGCAGAGGATAATTTAAACAACATACCTATCAAGGTAACAAATCAGTTTATCTCTGAAGAGCAACCTGTGTGATAACGCCTATGGCACAACCACAGACCTTAGCTCAGCGTGCAGGCACATTTAAAGAAGATAAGACCGAGCTGTTACGACACAGAGCAGAAATGAAGATTGCTGGAAATACTGTCATGACACACAGCAGCCTCCCACACTGACTGCTGCAGCAGCTGTCGCGCGTTTCACAAACCAGGCTATCGCAGGCAGCTCCCACGACCTTTGGAAAAGGATAGGGCGAATGCCCCAGGGCACGGGGAAGCGCAGAATGGAAACTGAAGGCAGGAACAACAGGTTTGCAGGATGGAGAGCTGGTGATCTGGGGATGGAAGTTCATAATGTGACAAATGCACTAGAGCTAAACCAGCACAACTTCTCCCATCACAAATGCACAATTAGCAGCGTACAATGCAGCAAACACAGCCCTTGCATTACTGTTTCCACATAGGACCCTTTACGGGCTGCTGGTGTGGGAAGCTCTCAAGGCCGAACACATAGCAGGACTGACGACAAGGCAGACAGGTAATGCAGCATGATGGCAAACAATTCTAACGGAGAACTTACATCCTCACGCCTGAGAGGTCTGACTTACCTGCGAGCGGCGAGTCAAAACCAGAGCACGTTCCATCCGCTCACTGCAGAGCACCTCACATCGCGGTTCGAGAGCTCTGCCGCTGCCCCAGCGGCGGGCGGGCCCGAAGCGAGGAGGGTTGCTGACGCCGGGTCTTCACCCCGAGCCAAGACCCCCAACCCCCTGCACGGCCGGGCCCGGGGCCGGCGCTGCCGCGGAGCGGGGCCAGGGGAGTGCGGCTGCCCGCCGCGGGCTGCCCTGAGGTGCGGCGAGGGC
>WBMW01001490.1:920665-939110 GCA_013396635.1 Penelope pileata | reverse complement strand
AGCCCGGGTCCGCGATGGCTGGGTCTGCCCCGGCCCCCGCGCTGCCTCCCGCCTCCTGCGGCGCCATCTTGCGGCGCCGGGGCTGCCAGCCCCGCGGGAGCCCCGCGTTAATGCTCCGGGCAGCCCGCGGTGGCGGCGAACAGCTTCCCGCAAAGCAGGGGCTGGCTGCTCGGCTCCGACAGCGAGGTGATTTTACAGCAGCTGGAGAGCTACACGCGTGCCTCTCCTGCTGGTGCTCCCAGGCAGGACCCCGGCTCTCCAGTTTTCTCCTCCATGCTTCACCTCTCCTTTTGGGAGTGTCTTTGTGTTCACCCCGAATCTTTTTTGTCCCACTCACAAACCCAAAATTGCTGCTTGTAGCAGTGGAGCAGAAATATCCAAGTCTTCGTATTGTCTCTAAATCATAGAATCACAGAATCATGAAGGTTAGAAAAGCCCTCTAGGATCCTCTAGTCCAACCACCAGCCCATCCCCACCATGCCCACTGAGCCATGTCCCTCGGTGCCACATCTCCACGGCTCTTGAACACCTCCAGGGATGGTGACTCCACCACTCCCCTGGGCAGCCTGTTCCAATGTCTGACCACTCTTTCTGAGAATAAATTTTTCCTAATACCCAACCTGAACCTCCCCTGGTGCAACTTGAGGCCATTGCCTCTTGTTCCATCGCTATCACCTGGGAGAAGAAGCCAACCTCTGAAGTGTTTACTGGTTTTCCTCCAGTGTGCACTTCCTGGGAGCCCTCCCAGTGAAAAAGCCCTGCAAAGGCTGACCAGTGAAACACTCCAGGTAACTCCTTCACATAAGCCAACACCAGTTTGCCTGCCTGTAAATCGTCCTTTGGCTTTAGGAGACATCACTGCTCAGTGTAGACTAACAGGACCAATCTATCTGAGCAGAGCCACATGTTTTTCCTTAAAATATAGTTCTCAATTACAAAAGACAAAATTAAATAGTGGCCACACACATTTTGATGCTTACTCAGTACCTCAACACGCCAAAGTACTGATCAGAATGAAGCAGGTCATGAGAAGACATGTCCTAGCAATTACTTACACTGAAAGTGCACTGCTCTGGGAAGTGAATTTCTGTCACGTTCCCCGAGGCAGAAGGCAGTTTGCCAGCACCCTCTTCTCCTGTTGCAGAGGTCCATCCACAAGCAGGCGGGAGCCTGGGGGCTGCTCCCTAATTATGGCATACCAGGACTGCACGGTGTCCTGCTCTGTGCTAGGGAGGTGCCTCCGAAGCGCCTTTGGAAGCTATTTCCTCTCTGGCAGCCTGATGGTTATTCTGGTGAATTTCTGATAATCACAAAGTACACAGCTGCAGTGTATAGGTCTTCTCAAGTAAACTGGATAATACAGGTTACAACAAAGCTATTTTGACGCAGTTNTAGATTTAACTTGTTACTTGATACTGTTCATGTCATATAAGTTACGTTGTTAGAAAAGTGTCACATTTTAAATAACCCACTGGGGATACTATCAGAGGTTCCACCCACAGTTTCTGGAACTTAAGATGTCAACAGTTCGCACAGCAAGGACGCTACCAACTGAGATTTTTGGTAAGGAAAACCTGGATAACAAACCAGGACTAAGAGAATTCAGAATGTAGGAACTGCTGGCCTGGGAACCCAGAGAGCATCCTTGAGAAGTGTAGGTGGGTATCTGAGAAACTAAGACATCCTGAGAACATTAAAAAGCACAAAATGAAGGAACTGTGATAACTTATCAGCCTGGGAAAGCAGAAACCAGCCTGGCTATTGGCTGTTGCATGTGGGAAATAGAAGTTAGCCTGGCTTTCTCACAATAAAAGGGAGTTGGAGCTGAAATCACTCTGAAGCAACTTAGTTTTCACTTTTCATTCCTCCCTGGACTGCATGTACCAAAAGAAAACCGTACACTTGTATTGCGCAAGCCCTGTCATCTATAATTCCCCTTCTTCTATTTGTAAGCTTCTGGGGCAGTGATAAAATGGCACAATGGGAATGTCCTGCTTATAATCCTTTCCATTTGCAATGCTGTCTGTTATCAAGAACTGGATCAGATTTACTGCCATAATGTTGTGAGGAGCAGGAACATGAAAATACGGAGCTTTAGATTGTGCCTTGCTGTTGCAGAGTTCACATTTTGAATCACAATAAACGAGATGTTTTTATATATATTATTTTTCCTTGCAGAAATCAAAGAGTTGGGGATTACAGATTAGTAATGCTATTCCTCCTTTCTAGCTTCTAGACACGTATTTGCTTTCTAAGAATTTTGTTCTTAATTTTGTAGCTGGTCTGCTGAATCAGTAGTCTAAAAGGATGCCTTTTTACCAGAACCAATAAACACATTATCATTCACCAATTTTAATGCTTGAAACAGTAATAATTAAAAAATAAGTATTGTCTTTTTAATAAGCAGTTCTGAAGTTCATCCAGAGCCTCCTGGCATCAAAATTCTCACATGGTGCTATAAAGAGATGGCATTTTCTGTGTTCCTAACGTCCTTCAAGATAGGACTCATCTCATTATAAGAAAATGAAGACCTTTAAGGTTATTGTGTTTACCCCTACCCAGCCTTTCTGAGTTGTAATTTCAATTGTGAAATCATTTTAATATGGGTTTTACGATACTTCAAGACTGTATTGAATTAACACTGGAAGTAAAAATGAAATGATAATCTAAACAGAGTACAGGTATTATGGAAAAAATATTGTTTCAATGACTTCAGCAAGTCGACCCAGGACTTACACTTGGGGCATTGTTTCCAGCTGTTGTTTTTCAGTTATAGACATAATAAGTAATTTAAATCAAACTACTATACCTGATGTTTTTTGAAGCACACCCTGTTACAACTGCCTGTGCCATTTCTCCTACAAGATGCATCTTTACAATAACACAACAGTAGCTTGTCTAAAATGCATTGTCTGACCTTAACAACAGCAATCAAATTAAAATGCTACAGAGGCAAATATTTAGTTAGTAATTTTGTTAAGTAGGACATCTCTACTCATGACCATTAACTCTGGCAGAGAACATATCTTGATTCTACTGAACCCTCTAGGCAAAACCAGATTGACATCACAGAGCACCAAAGTCACTCTGAAGTGGATACGGGGTCAATGGGCAGCTACATTTCTGAATCCTGTGACCATGCCTATCATGGGACAAAGGCAACTAATTAATCCCTCTGACAAGTCCCCAGAGCTGACAGCTGGAGGGTCATGCCAATAAAAGTCTTCATTGTGAATAAAGTAGCACACATTCTGTGACAAAAACACACTGCTGATGAGGTTTCCCACATGGATTCAGTGAGATACTTCAAGCTGTACATAATTTTAAGCATATGATCTGACTCACTGAGGCTCCAAATAAGACTCGAGTCAGGAACACCATCACATGTGACTGTAGAGACGATTTGCTCCACACCCCTTTCACACAAACACCTTATCAAGATCCTGGAAAACACTGCTTCTTTTTTCTTTTCTATAAGTACATAATGACTATTACTTCTCTATCTCACAACACATTCTACAGTGCATTCTTTCCTATTCTAATTCTCCATTCAGCTTCTCCATGCTCCCTTTGGCAGACATAGTCTCTTTTGTGTCAACGTTTCTACGAAAATAAATGGAGACAACCTATATGTAAAAGGGTGGCTCAGTGCAGAGCAAGAGACAACATACCACACCTTGCCTCTCCTGAAGCATTTATAAGCGACACCAAAAAAACACACGGTGCCTCAAGAATGCTGTGTTTATTTCTGGGCTGGGAAAGCAGCATTTCTGACATTCATAAGGGAAGCTGGATATGCTAAAAGCTCTGCAGGTGGGTCTGCCCTCACTCTCCCCAGCAAGGCAATTCAGCGTGTGGTGCTCTGAACATGGCATAAGATCTCACACAAGTAGCTAGGTGCTCTTATGTGGTTAATATGACCACAGCACTGTGAGATGGCACCTTAAAGAAAGGAAAAAAATTCCCAAACCTAATAAGAGAACATGGAAAGATAAGTGTGAATTATATAAATAAAAGAATGGGGAACAAGAATTGGAGGTAAGCTTGCACATAACAAAGGAGATACAGATGTGACTTCTGAGATATTTGTGAGACAGTTACAAAGAAATCACAGCTTACAGCTCATAAAGAATACAACTAATCTGTGTCTGAAGAAAAGGCTAGCAGAGTTTAGAGAGGTGACATATTTTCCTCAGATGGACTGCTTTGGGCAGGCACACATTCAAACATTTTTCTGTGAACAATTACACGTACATAGTTCCTTCTATGGCTTGCTGTATGCGATTGTATACTCACCGTGTCAGCCTTCTTCGCTGCTGCCCACCTCAATTCATTTGATTTGGTCTATCTGGCTCTTGTGTATGAGCATGCACGGTTTTTCTTCTTCTGTGGTGCAATAGGCTTCTGTTAGTCTGAAAGGAAAAAAAAAAATCAGTGAAAATTGAGAGGAACTCAAGGTAAAAATGTCGTTTGATGCATGAGAATAAACAAACAGCCTGCTATCTGTGAGATCTATCTACAAGACATCACATCAGCAGAGATGGCACAAACATAAAAAACACATGTTGAAGGGAACTTTCTAAATGACAGGGTGGGGGAATTGTCCATTTTTTAATTAATCATATTCAAGAGCATTTCCTACAACAGTAGAAATGGCAGATGATTACGATTGTAATTAAATTCCATTTTATCTTCTTATTCACACATTTCATTTAGATTTTTTAAACATGTGCACCTATGCCCAAAGGGTCAGAGGTGGAGGTTAACTCTGGACCCAAAGACCTGGGGAGCACAGGGCTCAGACACCTGCACCAGCTACCCCCGTGCCTGAACTTGCACAGACCATGCTTGCTGTGGGTACGTGCATGCCACAGAGCAAGGCTCTGTCATCCCCAGTCACTGTTTGCTTCCTTGTGCACTGCACCACCAGAACAGGGAGTCTCCAGGGCACCCCTGCCCTGTGCCATCCCAGCCAGAGGAGATGGGCAGTTGTCTTCCATCTGCCAGGTTCAATCACATTAAGAGTGCCCCCTAACATGGATGGCAAACATGTGCCACCACCACACACCACACCAAGCTGGAAGAACTTCTCCTTCCCCTCCCACGCTCTGAAGAGAATAAACTCATCTGTTCAGCGTTCCTGGTGGTGCAAACATAGCCCTGGGTTGCAAAACAAGAGCTTGACAAGAGAGGCCTGAGCATCATCCCTGACTCAGGGGTGGCTAGGCCTGGCAATAAGCCCTTCCAGGTCCTTCTGCACTTACCCTCCCTGTCCCTTGCTTCTCCTTTCCTTTCCCCAACTGCTTTTCTCAAAGCTACATTTCAGTTTTCTTTTCAGTGCAGACATCTAGTGGTTGGGCTTGTGACAGCAGCTGAAAAACTATGAGGAATGGAGTGGAATGGAATAGAATAGAATAGAAAAAGAATAGAAATAGGGTAAGAATAGGGTAAGAATAGAATAGAACAGAACAGTTGGATGAGACCTATAAAGATCATAGCATCCAACTGCCTGACCGTGGCTAACCAAAAGTTAAAGGCGTTATCCAAATAGCTGTACTGGGATGCAGGGTCTTCGTTTTACCACTTAGCCTAACAGTAAAAAAACAAGCTGTACTACGCAGCAAAGATTTGTTTTCCTGCCTGTTGCCTCTCTACCCTACAGCGCATCTTAGCCATCGTCAAGCCTCAGGGACCTGCTGCTCCTAATTCTGTCCCCCACAGACTGTGGGCTACTTCTGCGAAAGCAGATCTGCCCAGAGCAGGACAGGAGGCTGTTTTGGCCTGTGACTTCGGTTACAGATTACAGTGCTGCCCACCCTCCAGCAATGTCAGCTACATGATGATGCTCTCTATTGCAAATGAGGGCATCAATCCACCCTGCCATTGTTACCAATTAAGATGACAATTACTCTGTTTCTGCAGGAAAGCTATGCCCAGGCAGGCTTTGTCTGTGGTACTTGCCTGACTGACCTTCTTCGGAAATATTTTTAGGATCATAGACCCAAAACAAAATCTTACCTGAGTGTTCTGACAATATATGCATATTTTTCTGTAAAAGAATCACTGTGCTATAGAGTTCAAAGAATCTTAACAGTTGTCTTGGTCTGGACATCTCTGTAACATGCTTCTAGCAGCTCTGGATAACCACATTATGGTATTTTCAAGGATCTAAAAATTTATCTTTTAAAAATTTGATCAGAACAGACACCAAACAAGGAATAGCTAAGGAATTTGCCAGAAATTGGCTATTTTCATAAGACTATGATTTTTCTGTTCCCTCTCCGCTCTGAGCTTTCTTTAGTGACCTCGCATGTTTTGTTTTATTGCATTTGACTGTTTTCAAAGATTTTGGGAAGAAAATGTGATCTTTCATAAATGAAGCAGTTAACATTACTGTGGTTACAAGAACCAAAATACTAAGTCAACTACTGTGACGTGTGAACAGGGAAGTCCAGAGCCAACAAGGACAGCTGCTTTATTAAAGGACAACTTCCTTAGCACCGTGATAATTAATCAGGATGCATCTCAGCTGCAATGAATTTCACTAATACCTTATCTAAAGAAGATGTCTGAGGATCTCCAGGAAAGCACCAAAGAAAATACCCTGTGTGAGTGCATATGAAAACATTTCAGCAAAACCGTTCTGTTCCCTGCTAAAGAAATCATTATTTTCAGTTCCAACCTTTGTAACCAAACAAAACTCTTCTGGGAATTCTCACACACTCTCCTCAAGAGAAGCAGACTGGAATGCATCTTCTCACTGCTGAGCAATATTCACTAACTTTGCTTCATAAAAAATTCACAGAAGGGGGATGTCTGAACAGTCACAGAAAATAAAACTCTCTCCTTATCCTTAGCAGAAGCACAATAGAGCCAGCACTATGTGAATCTACCTGGAGTTTGTCTCCACATGTAAGAGACAAATGAGCTTATCTGATTTGCTGACTCCCGCATCCCCACATCACACAGCATTAATAGTAGAGCTGTGCAGCAACACCCACAAGCAATGGGCAAACAGAAAATGTGCACTGGCAAAATTGGTTCAGACCGAATGGCAAACTGCATCACTTGTATGGAGACATAAGAAAACAAATTGTAGTATGAAAAAACGCAGAAGCAGATTTTTACCAGACCTGGCATTTCTGCTTCTCTTGTTTTTGCTCTGTTTTCCAGCCATGCTCTGTTCAGCAACTCAAGGATGACTGAACACTGTTCTCAGCTGCTTGAAAAGCAGCACAGGGCAGTAAGCATCTCATAGATGCATTTTGCAAACATCTCTAAGTCCTGCATAGGGTGACAGAGGCAGCAACGTCTGCCTTGAGAATACAGACCTGTGCTCTGAAATGGGTCTGACTGGTTGTAAAACTACAATTTTTTTGATTTACACTTCTCTTCATGTTTCTGATATAGAGCATCAAAGCCAGAATAGCTGAATGTCACAAAATAAACCTGTGACTGGGGTGTAGATTAACACCTACATTTCTTTTGCAGGTTTTTTTTTTTTTTTCTGTCAGGGTTTCAGCTCTAACATTCTTCTTGATGTAACTTATCTTTTTCAGTAAACTTAGCACGTAAATGTCACAATAGATCGTTCTGTGAGATTGATTTCAGTTAGCACTACCTAAATTATCTGCTTCTTTACTGACAAATTGCCACTCTGAACAAAAAGCTGTGCTGAGAAATGGCACCAGTGGCCTTAAGTAGATCAGTTACTAGAGAGGGATAAGAAGGAAGCTGCACTATCAGCTGCGTACGACCCATGGCTGAAGCAAACCATCCTCTCCCTGCACCTCTCCTCAGCAGCCTCTGGTTCCCCTCTGCGAACACCAACTGGAGGCTTTGCCTTCCGCTTTGGTGAGTGGGGAAACAACTCAGGCTCTGTGGTGCAGAAGGAATGGTAAAGGCCTCTTTCCATGCACTTCAGGGAGGGGAAGATTGGCTGCAGGTGTCCCACAGCTGTACACAATACCTTTGTTTCACTGGAACACCACTGTAAACCTGTTGCTTAGATGTACCTGTGGCAATGATTTTTAATTCAGAGGACTTACGGGACTTCTCTGCACCTCATGCTAACTTAGAAACATCTGAAAAATCCTTTTGCTTGGGTTTACAACCCCATGCAAACAAAAGGATGAATTCTGAACCTTCAGCTACAACACAGCTCCTCTCACCTAAGATTCCTCGGGATCCCTCTTCCTGGAACAGAATGATAGTTTTAATTAATGCCATAGACAGAAGTCAGCAGGCCCTTCTGCACAGTTTTGATCATCCAGGTGAGATATGAAGATGGTAGATAAATTGAGCCATATTTCAGAACAAAGCTAGAGAACCAGAGCAAGGTACATCTTTCACTTCAAATACTGTCGCTGCGTATCCTCACCACAAACATTTACAGCACAGAGTATTTCTGTGGAAATGGGATTTTATCAGAGCTGCAGTCAGACTTCACTGGACTTGCACATGGTAACGACACCCTTGTCTCCTCTTTATTACAGCAGTGTACTTACTCTGGGCTCGTGAAAGTCCTGTTTTACTCTGCTCAGCTTCAGATTAGCTACTTCTTCAGTTCCTTCCATCACTCCAGACTGGTCTGAAGCCGGAAAAATAGGACAGACATTGTAAGGCAAAAAATTGACTGTCTCTGTTTAATATGGAAAAACATAAGCTGTGTCAACACTGGAAAGTACAATGGCTTCCACTCGGTGCACTTATTTACCCTAGAAGATATCTGTGCTGCTCTTTAATTCATTACATGTTTCTGGGCCTTTTCATTCTCTTCATGTTTCACTATTTTTTTTCCACCAGTGTCATCTACCCTATCCAAGTTTCCTGAGAAGCAAGGTTCTCAGGGACAAGTAAATACAATAACATAAATGACCAGAACTAGAATGAAATCCTACATAATCTCTTTGTAGGAAGCCTAATCCAAGGACCGTAATTGAGGTTATTAAGCTTAGGAAGTCCTTATGACAGGTAAACTACTTCCCAAACAGGAACATAACTTTTAGACCTATCTCCAGGAGGGTGAACTGACAGCTCTTTAAAAGGATATGCATCTACATCACAAGCACAATATCTGAGTGTGAAGGGACATATGTTGTCTCAAATTAGCCCTGCCTGTTGTGAGGCTGTAGTGTCTGCCATGGGAACCCAAGGCCCTACACACCCTGCTGCACAGTTTCATCACCCACATTTCTGAGTATCACATTACTTCTCGACTCTCACACTGCTGAACTGCTTGCATTATGGCTTCCCAAGACAAGTCTAATTTGCATTCTCTGCCCCAGTAATAAATTCAATCCCTCCCAGCATGCGTAGCAGCATTGTGGGCCCACCTGGCTGTAAATGGTTCTCTGTCATGCTCCAACTCCACATCTCTGTGTTCTTGTCAGGCCAAGCGGTCAGCCTGGTCGTTGTGTTTCTCCTCCTGAACTGCCTCTGAGACAGGTAACACTGCTAGGAAATGAGACATTCTAAAGATGATTACAGAAGAACAGAAAAGCTTCTGTCTTTGTTGGCATGGTCTGATTTTGGCTCAGTGAATGCAATGATTATGGTATACATGAGAATTGGTGGAAATAAACAGTTTTCACTATATACTTGTTATATGTAGCATTTGATGGCTCTGCCAGCTTTGCTTTGACTGTGCAGTGAAACCTGGCAAGTGGAACTTTTCTGCAAGATAGAGTGCATTAAGTGCTGAAGAAGTACTCCTATTGAAAGCAGTAGCACTGCATGGAACCCCGAAGGGTCAAGGACCACTCCCTTCTACTGAAAGTGTTATCAATCCTATTTTTATCTTTTCCAGGAAATGCTGCAAAGAGTGAGATGCCTTGTGCTTGTCATGAGATGACATCAATCGCCTTTTGGAGATACCCAGTTCTTCCTAGTGCTGTAAACGACATAAATAGGACTGCTGAGCTGACTGCTTGCTGGGCCTCATCCAAGGAATTGTCATTTTTCTTCAGAAATAATTTTCTTGAAACAAGAAGACATCTGGCCTCTTCCAAAGGAACCATAGTTGCTGGAAGAAGTCTCCTTGCGCTGGTGGAATATTGCCTCCATTGCACAGTCCTTGCATGAGTAGGCTCGCTGACAGCTCTACATGAGCAGAGGGACAGCTGGCCTGAAGGAAGCAGGGATGTGGTTCTATTTCCAAAGAGTTTCATCAGAGTAACTAGTCATGCTCATTGATGTGAGGTGTTGGATGTCATTCGTGTAAAAGCACCAAAATGAAACTTGGGAGATTTGTGTTTAAATCATGGTTTCATTTAAAAGATCTAATATGTAAATATTACATAATTTCTTCATTATAGATCATTTGAAACCATGCAATATGTATTACCATGCACTGTCTCTAACACGAACTAGCTTAAATCATTATTACCTGGACAAGTTGTTCAGTACCCTAGTGTTTTTATCCTAAAATAGAGTATACTCACTTACCAGCTGTCCTGATGGTGTCCTCCCCTGAGCAGTACCTGCCTGTTCCAAGGATCGTACTGTACAGTGACTGTGAGGAGTTGGGAGCAGGTCGTTCCTACAGTCAGAGCTGAGCGGATATGAGCAAACTCTATTCCTGAGGACATGTAACTGCAGAAGCATAGCTCTGTGCTTGAACTGGTGAGACTCTGAGAGCATGGGCTTAAGCATCAGAGTGTGTAGGACGGAGGTGACATGCTTGTCAGATTGGTGCTCGGCCAACGACAGGGAGAACAAGCTCACGTCTGTTTGCTGGTGGATATGTGCTGAGGAGCACTCCTGACTGCGCATGGAAAAGCTAAAATTACTGATAAAGAAACTGGCAGTTCTTCAATCAATAAAAATAAAAATGCAAATACATAGAAAATAAAGAAAAAAGTAAAAATATGTTTGATACACAAAAAAGTATAATTTTCAGCTACTGCATATTTCTCATCTAATTATTCTGTCTTTAGTACAAATGCTAAAATACTAAGCCCTTGAATGAAGTCCCTGACCACAAAGGGGTCTGCTACCTTTTGCAGCGTTTACATCAGAGTTAAAGACAGTGACCTTCCCAGGAAACAGAGATCTGCCTTTTTAACAGGGAAGCTTTCCAAAATTCCCATGAACCAGACTCACAAGGATATGCAGGCCTGAAAATCACAGAGGGGTCTCTAAGGAAGTTGGATACCTCTGTCGATCTGTTCAAGTTAGGTGCAAAGCCTCTTACTAGGTGAAGGGGAAAGAGGGCAAGAGATGAGCTTCATGCTCTAGTCAGTGCTGTAATAATTTATATGGGTCATGAGGTTTGAAAAAATTTCTCCACCAAGAACTAATTCAAAAAGATGTAAGAGAACATCTTTGCCAGCAGACCAAACGTGAGGTGAGTAAGCGTTCACAACTAGATGAGGGCAAAGGGGAAGAAAAGTACCAGACCAGTTTGAGGAAGTACCTTTACCCCTAGGGCTATAAGGCGAGTTGGCACAGAACAGCAGCTTTACTAGGACAGAGTAGATCTCAGAACAGCCTGTCTGAAGAGAAGTGGGAGCCACTGCTGGCCATCTAGTTCTCAGACAGTCCAAACTGGGACTGAGCAGCTGGACCACCAGGTTTTGGCAGTGCTGTGTTGAACTCCTCTGCCTACTATCCATCATTACTTTGTGTAAGAAAATAAATGTCCAGCCTAGGGTACAAATTTGGCCTACTACATAAATGGTTGTAGCAACCTGTTCAAGTCTGGCCTCAGTAAGAGCTTTTGTGTGTTGTATTTCTCACTGATAAAGGAAGAAATCTGGCGGGGAGGCAGCACGCATGGGATTCCCAGAATTGCTCATGTACGTGGAGAAGCAAATCACATTTCCCACCTCCTTTTCATTCTCCTACACCCACCAAGCTGCGTGGGGGACTGATAGTTGTGTTGCTATGCTCCCATGCACCCTGTTAGCAGTCTTCAGTGTTTCAGAGTGGGCTCAAGCAACTGCTAAGGGAGAGACACTATGATCTAATGCCAGACAGTTTGATGTGTCAGTGTATGCTCAGTCTATAGTTCAGAGGTGTCATGTGTGTCATCAGCACTTCTTACCATAAAAAAGCTCATTTCTTTTCCTTGTCTAACTAAGATAAGATTTAAAGCTGCATTTATGTCTTCCATTACACTTGATAGCCACCTGCAGAAAAAGCCAATTTAGCTATAAATGATCTTTTTAGTGCCTCTGAGTTCTTAGTGGTACACTGGAAGTGTTCAAGAAACGTCTGCATGAGGTACTAATGGACACGGTTTAGCAGTTTAGTGGGTAATCATGGTGGTAGGTGGACAGTTGGACTACATGATCTTGGAGGTCTTTTCCAACCTTGATTCTGTAACTGTGTGATGCTTTCTCCTTTGCTAATGGACTGAATTTTGCCAGGACTTTCACTGTTTGATTTATACAAAATAAACAGCCTCCTAAGATGTTTGAAGAGCCACACAGTTTAGATCTAATTGTAGGCAGGGAACATTTAACTTGCTAGCAAATCATTACGAATGATAACAGGAAATGTCACAATGAAGACCACTTCACAGGTTTTTCCCTTTTTGTAATATAGTGGTGCTCTTGGGAGGAAAAAGTTCACATGCCCTGAAAGGCGAATCTTTTCCAGGAAAGTGCCTCAGACTGTGGTATGAATTCAATGAGAATTAAACATAGTCACAAATTTTACCAGACCAATTTCCTACACAGTTGCATATATCTGAGCTTCTCCTTCAAACAGTTACCTAATAATTGCAATAAAGTTAAAAACAAAAACAAAAAAAAACAGCAATTCAGCCTATTCTGCACCAGCTGTAAATGCTGCTGCTTTGGAGTCAAGAAAATGAGGATCAGCTTGTGACAGAAAGAAATTATCTTGCTAAATGCACTACTGAAAAACACTCAGATATTCTGGAGACAGGGAGAAGGTGAGATGCAAAATGGAAGAAACTAAAACAAGAGCATGAGCAGTGCCTTTCTTTCTCCCTGTAGTTTTACATCCTACCAAGACAAAACTGATAGATACTGGCCACAATTCTCCCCTCAGTTCCACGCTAAAGAGCAAGTTGTCAGCCCTCTCTCTCTGTAAGCCTGTGTGCTCTGAACGGGACTCACGTTTTCACTTCATGCCATGCTAACTCCTTCCTGGCTGCAGGCTGCCTGCCTGACCTGCCCTGAGAGGAGCTGGGACTGAGGAGCCTGCTCCTCACAGACATGAAGGCCTCACCAGCATCCCACAGGACACAGCCTGGCAGAGACAGATACATACATTAATAATGCAACAGGGGCACTGCAACCCTGCACAAAGCTATTTCTACACACACACTTTAAAATATTATGCACCAAAATATGCTTGTGAGCCACGTGTTAAAGTAATTTGAAACCTCATGTGGTAACACAGCGTGACAGATGAGGTGGACAGGAAACTTTTGAGGCAGGGGATTCCCTGAAGGAACACATCTCTCAGCATCAGCTCCAGCTCCCTATGGGCTGAAGCCAGGCTGAGCTCCCCACCCTGCCACCACACTCCTCAGGAACAAAGCAGCACCCCCAGCTTCACTGCTGTTACTCTCTGAGGTGAGAGGCAGCCACACACAGTGGGCCCCAAACTGTGACCATCACTTGGGCTCACCCACAGGCAGCCCCAGGCTGTGGCCCCCTCAGTGTGGTTATCTGAGGTGGCCATGGCAGGCGAGGCTCAAGCACAACGAGGCTTCACAGCAAGGACAGTTCTCAGCCTGAACATCCGCAGCTGTGAGCATTCATGTCCACTGGCATGCACCCTGAAATTCCTCCTGCAGTGCCCACTGTGTCTGGTCTAAGCTGTAATGTGTCAGCAGACATGGCAGACTGCAGAAATGAAGCAGTTGCTGAGTACTGGTACAGCTCTGGATCCGGAGAAAGAGATTGCCAAGGACAAGGCACAACACTTTTGTTTTCAACTTGCATTAAGCTAACTTTCAAAATTCCTGCCCTGTGCTATGCCAGATGCCCAGAAGATGTGGCATAGCCTTCCACGTCCTATTCAGCAAGCTCAAAAGAGCAGCTCCTACAGCAAAACTTGCTTTATGCTTACGTTGGATGTAGTGAAGTTTGGACTCTGATTGCAGTTGATTGTTAGCAACATGACACGTAGCGTATTCGTCAGAGGCATGGCTCCAAGAGTCACGTACCTATGGGAGGATGACTTTGTTTTTTATTGGAAAATAAAGGAAATTACAAGCTCTGGTGGTTGCAGTGAACAAAGGTGCTAGTGAGATCCTAAAATGCACTGAAAAGAACTCAGAATACATTCACTCCAAATGTTGTGGTATGCAAACCATAACTCTGATTTGAGCAGTAAAGGCAGTGGTTTTTTAAATGCATGGGACCAGAAAGACCATGAAAATTGAAAAAGAACAAAGAAGAAAATATAGGCTTCTACTCTGCCATCCCAAAACCACAGATAGGGTAACAAAGCTCACTGACATACCTTCACTTGTGCATCACTTTTCATTCAGAGAAATTAAATATAATTTCTCAAATAACAATCTAATGCTTCTTTATCACAGAAGAATGTAGATGACCCGTATTATAAACAGCATAAAATCACAGTACGGTGCAGTAGACATCTCTCTCTTTCTCCTTTCCTTTGGCTTCCAGTGGTTACAGCTGACTGACACCAGTACTGAAAAGAGATTTACAGATCAGATTTCCTTTATGTTCAGCTCTCAGAATTCAGGTTCAGAGTTCAGGTGACATCTGGTCCCTGCAATGTTGCTTGGTACATGTTAATAGTCCATGTAGTACCATCAACATTTTTATTTTTTTAATGGGGGGAAAATAGCCCCTCAGTATTAGCTTTGTTGATTATCAAACTGGCTGGGCTTATACAAGCATCAAGGAACACTACTTGCTGTTTCCTCTAGACCTGACTCTGAAATGCCATACAGAAATGAGTACCAAAAAAAGTCCCAGATTAGCTCAAACAAAAATTAAGGGGAAATCCTAACATTCTCCATTGGTAACATCAGGGTAGAATATTTCCCTGTCAGCAGCAGTAGAAAGAAACATCACTTTAGGGTAAAAGGCATCCCAATAAACACATTCTTTACCTATTGTTTCACATATTTCACATGCCAATTTTCTGAACTATCACCTAGCCATACTGGTGAGCATATTCCTTACTAATTGCTCTGGTTTTGCATCAGCTTTTACTGTTGTATTATTGCTAGAATTTCACATCATGTTATTATTCCTCTTAAGCAGTAGATCTGCATAGTTCAGCACATATACCACATCTCTGATTTACTTTGTAACATGCTACAGCATTTCTAGATATGAGCAGAGGTTCTGTGTCAGCAAGCATGTATGTGTCAAACCTAGCCTTATAACCTAAACTTTGCTTGCATGCATTTCTGTTCAATGCTACTGACCCTAGGTGCCTCAGGAGAGGGATGCTAACCCATTTCCTATCACATCCCCTTTTCTCTTACTCCATAGATCCTCTAATTTCTTTTACAGGAAACTAGAGCCATCTGGGGAAGGAGTCTAAGTACAGTCTTACTATCTCTGAAATGACTGCTCCCAGCTCTAATTATTTCTGACTTGCTACCAACCTCTACTAAAAATAGTCCTCCTGTAGATGTTTTCATTTGCTGCCTTTTAATTCTGTCTTCATATTTTCAATTTTGAGTAAGTTGGCAGGAATATAAATGTGGAAGGTAGCTCAGTTCTGAAAGAGATAGCCAAGAAAACATTAGCGTCTCCCTGAGAAATAGTAAGCTTCCTACTGCAGCTGCACTCCGAGAGAGAAAACAAGCTCTGCCCAGTAAGGACTGTTGCCCAAATGTTGCAGTGGTATGTTTACAGTCAGACAGAAAACAAAGTATCAAGGTGGTTATTGTAATGCCTCCCTCAGCACCTTTAAAACGTATTTCTTAAGTTAGAAGCAGCCTTAGCAATTTATAGATCACTTCCTATAAGTGGAATCGATAATTTTGACAACAGTATTTGCTCCTTTGGACTTTCTTGCCCATACCATTTACTCTGCTCTAAGTCATTTACCTTGAACTTTCAACCACAGCTCTTTCTGATAATCCTCTGTAAGCATTTTTCCCCAGAAAATAAATAAATAAAATTAAAAAGCAGTCAAACACTCAGAATCTAAATGCTGTAATTACCATAAGAAAAAGCAGTTCAAAGGCCAAAGGATTTTTTTTTCCTCCCCACTATTTTATTTATTTATTTATTTATTTATTTGAGCTTCCTGAACTGGCTTATGATTTAAATGGTTCTTTCCAAAGAAGGCTGGTGTTGTCTTGATTTTTGACCACAAGTTCAAATTTTGGTGTTTAGAAAGCTATCCTGCTGTAACACCACGAGATGCTCTGTTTTGTTTGTCCCTCTCTGGAACGTTTTGGTTCCAGGTGCTGCTTTCCAACTGCAGCTATTATGTAAGAATAACTTCCCCTTCCAACCTCTGGGACTTCGCAGGACAGGGGAGAAAAGCACTAACAAAGCAGAAAATCCTACCCTACAGGGCATGCATTTGGCCTATAAAGAAACCATGCTACAGTGAGAATTTTCTAATAAAAAATAAACCTATTCCAGAAGAGCTTAACAAGGCACAGCAGAACGATGGCAAAGTGGTTGGTGTCAAGGCTGCATTTTCTGGTACTAGGGTTGCACTTCCCATCTCCCAGTTTGGAGTCTACAGTATCAGTTTAGCAGAAGGCTAACAACGGTAACACTGTAAACAGATTGAAAACCCTTATCATCCATGTTTTCAAGCTGAAAAGCAGCTGATGGTAGAAGACCCTGTAAGGCACAGGTTAGGGTATGGCTGCTTGGTTAAAGCGAGCCATGTGAATCTGGCTGACAGCAGCTGCAGGAGCAGGTAGGATGCAGTTTCTCCACATCGCTTTCTCTCCTATGAATCTGGGGAGAACCTGCCCAGCATAACCAAGAAGTAACAGAGACGAGCTGACAGAGCTAGCAAACATGGGTGTACTACCAAAGGCGTGTTTTTCTTTTTTAACTTTTCTGGCAGAAATATCACAAGAAGCCCAGTAGAGGTCCCACTATACACAACTAATACAAGGATTATGACATCAAGTGCCAGGGAAGACTCCCCACAACAAAAGTCATGGAAGATGAAAGTCACTCTGCCCACCACCCATAAAAGTAACTTTTACTGCTAGATCAAGCACCACTTTCACCTCTGTCAAGAAAATGCTGTCTAGGAAGACTGCACAAAAAAAAAATCCCAAACAAACCACTTGGATGTATAACTTCTTGCTTGCTCTGTCGGAGATGATGGCTTTAAGCAGGCTTTTGCACACTATTGCATACAACTGAAAATTTCTTTCATGATTTTGCCATGAAGCTGTACCCACGTAGGAGAAACAGGAAACGTTTTGATGACAATGACAGGCATTGTTATTGTGGGCACATCTAGACTTTTCTGAGTAAGCTGGTTTATATGCGACCTTAAGACCCCATTTTTGTCTCTGCTTGCACCACAAAGTACAGATCATGTCTGGGTGATATAACAGGGCACATTTTGATGTTGCTTCTATCACTGTTAGGCACTGAGCATCTGTCAGCATTTTACAGAGACTTTAAGTACTGACTGAACACTCATTCTATACAGTTAATGAGTTCCTATAACTCTTCAGAGAGTTTGCAGTGTTTCCTTTAGGAGCTGGATAGCCACACCAGAGTCATTTTGTCTCTCATCTGTTGCAGGTATGTGCTACTGGCTGTTTCCAAACTAATGGTTCAAGAGCCCAACAGTAGCTCAGGATGTTCAAAACCGAAGTCCAGAACAGAAGCTGCACAGAATGTGGGAGCAGAAGGTGTGATGAGATTCGTATTGCTCTAACATCAAACACCATGTTTATTAACCCCAAACCTCTGGCTTGCCTCGGGCTAAGGAATTTGCATTCTCCTTTCAAGCACCAGTCGCAGTCTCCTGCACCTGCTGCCCAGCTTCTGTGCCAAGGAAGCAGCCTCCTTCTCGAGAGTAATCACTTTGCTGTGTGCTGCCTCTTCTCTATAAGAACTTGGCCCACAAGACAAACCAGAGCCCATGCTCTGCAGGGAGGCTGATTAATGCTATTTCTCCTTTAGGGTTGTAGAGGGAAAGGTTGGAAAGTCCTCACCTGATGAAAGCTGGCATGTAAGTCTGTGAACTGAAGAAGTAGACTCCTCCTTTCAAAGAGTTGGTCCCTTCTTTCTCCTTCACCCTAACTCACTGAATGGAAGGGCACTTCCACAGCTGGTGCTCATGAAATACACAATGCACTGATTTCCAGCACCTTGCACCAGCAAACAGGTAGTAGTTAAGGTCAGTATGCGTTCCTGTTGATGAAAACCACTTCAGCATATTCTTACAGAAATCAGAAATTAAGTACCTGCCTGAAAAGGGATGGGCAGAATATAGACTTAAATATCAGCTTACCTGAAAACTCAAGAGATGCAGTGCAACA
>WBMW01001490.1:721099-920615 GCA_013396635.1 Penelope pileata | reverse complement strand
TTTTTTTTTTTTTAATAACAGTGGCAGGATAATTGCAAATACTTGTTTTACCAAGTATGTGCTTTTGCTTAGTGATTTTGCATCCAGGGTGATCTACAGCTATAGTTTCTTTTTTTCCTCCATCATGTTCTTCCTAGGATAAATAGAGTGGCTAAGTATTCAGAGCTACTACAAACTTACTAGGTGCGTAACACAGTGAACTACTTCACAGTCGTAACAATAGTCCATAAAGCAAACAAAGAGAGACTGCTTTGTTCACAGATGTAGTTGGGAAGAAGCCTCTTTTTTTTTTTTTTTTTTTTAACCCCCCCCTTTTTGGCATCTTGCTAATTCTGTCAAACTGGACTGTGTTCTCCATTGTTACCCTTCCAAAAAAAGCAATTATAAAAATGACATAAAAACATACTTTCATATTTCAACACAGTTCGTACATCAGTTTCTCAAAGACCATTCTAGAAAAGTCAGCTTGTTCAACCTAATATAGGAAGGTTAGGTATGGAAAATAAGAGTAATAAAACAGTATAGTAAAAACAAGAATGTCTGTAGCATGTAGTGGTTAGCTGTAAACAACTGAAATAAAGAAAAAAAAACTCTGTAAGTTGTAAAATAGTCCAAGCTACATAGCTACTATATTTTTCTAGCAGGTGTGTTTTCTACTACAGCCTTCATTTTTATTACTTTATATTTTTTAAATAACTTACAATAATAATGAGTTTGCCTGCCAGCAGCCAACTCAAAAACATAGTGGAAAAAGAAAGAGAATAGCCACCATTACAGTGGTGGGGAAACACTCTCCCCAGCAGCTAACTTGTTGTGTCCAGTCCTTTCTCATGTTAGCAATCCTGACCAGGTGAAGTTCCTGGCTATATTCAGCTTATAAGCAATTCGATGCAGACCTGGGTTTCACTGTAAGGAATGGTAATTTTTTTCTCCTCCATAATCTAGTGTCAGCTCTGCAGAGTCCTTCCAGCAGCTTGCTCCAGCATGAAGAAGGGGAAAAATATTCCATCCAGGTGTGAAATGATTCATGGGCTGCATCTGAACTCTTCAAAGGATTCTGTCAGCGCTGTCCTCAATCATTATTCAAGTTGAGAGTGGGCTGTGATTTAATCTCATCTTTCTGATGTGAGAAGCTGCCTGTTTGTTCTTGAGTTAACATGTTTCATCTTCGCTGATAATTTATCTCAACTGACTGCACAGTTTTCATCACATTGAATGCTGCTCGGTGCATAAAAATATAAACCATGCTATGCCCCTCAATGATCCACATAACACAGCAAGAGCAGAAACAGCAGCTGTCTCATGCATCAGACTCTGCCCAGAAGCGTTGATCTGAAATGAAGAGGGAAACATGAACAAGACAACCATTAGAATGATGTAAACCTTCTCAGATAGCTTCAGAGTGCCTCAAATAAGGATCCTCAGGAACTGAGGTTAGCGTTATAACAGATCTGCCAGCCCAGAGTCTTTCTCTGGCCACTTTGCCTCTGTGTGGAATGCACTGTACACCGAGTCAGTGACTGCACTGATGTAATTCTCCTTTTTCCTCCCCTCCACAGATTAACTGGGTCTAGTTAGATGTGATTGTTACATCCCCACAAGAAAAACAACGTGATTGCAAGTGTACAGTTGTCTCCCCGTGATGCTGCAGAGAGGATCAGAAGAGCTGAGGTGTTACATTCTTGGGTGCCTCTACATGTTAATGTACCAGCTGCCTGAAGCAGTGACAATCACCAATGGTCAGTTTCTTGGGATACCTGTAGTTTAAAAACCGGAGGTGTGGCATAGGGATGAAAACACAAATTATCCATACATCTATTTAATTCTACGTCTCCATCTAGGCACTTGATTAATTTTCTCTGCTGCCACGAACTCACCTTTTTTGAAAGTAAGTTAATTGGCAGAGGAGAAGCTAAAGCAGTGCCATAACAGTTCATGTATCTTTCCACAATCAATAAAATGAAAGAGTTGGCTTGTCTATGTTCAGCCAGCAGTGGAAGGAAAGCCAGTATTTGATTAAACTTTTTTTCACAGACTGAACTCTAAATCAGTGCCTGGTTTCAGGAATACACTTGGCCCAAGACGACCTTTGTGATCTCTGAATAACTAGGTGCAGAAAGGGATGCAGTATCTCTAGAAATGGCTGCTTGAAAACCAGATTTCTTTGAAGTGTAGGAAAACATTTTCTAAACTAAGTAATGTAAGAAATTACGATACTCAATTACTTATTTTGATTACTGTCCTCTAAGAGGGAGAAGGCTTGAGAGGGCTACAGATGAAGACTGTGCTCATTTTTCCAAGAGTTCCAGAGTGAAAGGGTGATTTATACTGATGTTGTGTCCCATCTGTTGAAACATGTAGTGTGTCATTTGGTTTTAACTGTTTGATGCCATCTCCATATCCTATTCTCTTTATTTATTGATGCGAGTAACCTTTGACACAAACCTCAGAGTCTTCCATCTGTCCTTTTCAATGTGATTCTCAGGACTTTCACTCTCGTAGGAAGCCAAGTAAAGTGCTGCAATCACAAGCAAATACAATATGTTAAATCTACTGGCACTTTAAAATTTGCTTGCCCTGGAAAAAGGACAGAAGTTAAATGAAGCGGGCTTATATTACCCATCCCTCAGATTAGGGCTCCAAAATCCCATTATGAAGTACAACATTGCTTATAATTACATCCAGACAATATTAACAAAAACTCCATGAGAACAAAGACTGCCCTGAAGGGAAAAAAACAACTAGTGTAAACTGAAAAGCATGGGAGTGGAAGAAAACACTCAAAAGGAAAAACTGAGCCTAGGGCCATGGTGCTTTATAGGAAACCATCTAAGTCCCAGTTTCCTTTCTCAAGCAGCACCCTTTTAAGTCACAGAATCATAGAACGACTTGGGTTGGAAGGGACCTCAAGGATCACCAACAGCTCCCTGCCTGTGGCAGGGACATTAACCTCCGGATCTAGTACTAAGTCAGGCTACCCAGGGCCCCATCCAACTTGGCCATGAACATCTCCAGGGTCAGGGCATCTATGATCTCTCTGGGCAGACTGTTACAGCCCCTCACCACTCTCTCAGGAAAGAACTTCCCCGACTTCTAATCTAAATCTTCCCTCCTTCAGCTTAAAACCATTCCCCCTTGTCCTATCACTATCTGCCCTTGTAAAAAGTTGATTTCCCTCCTGCTTTTAATCTCCCTTTAAATGCCCTTAAAGTACCCTGAAAGTCCACATAAATAAACTTCAAATGATATTTACAGAGACTACATGTCAAATCAAGTAATTTCATTCCATTTCAAAGAAAAGGACAAAGTCAATTTTCATAGGCCATGTGCACATAAAAAAAAAAAAAAAAATCTTATTTTCTCTCTTACTTGTAAGGGAGAAGCATTTTTTAACTTCCCAGATGGAGATGTGTCAGGCCAAAGTCTTTATTGGGAGGAAGCACTGACTTAACAAGGACAGGGACAAAACAAGAGCCAGTGACAAAACAAGAGCCAGTGACACTCAGTCTTCAGGAATTTCAGAGCTCCTTACCATCGTCACTGAAGACTGGGATAGTGAGCAAATACTGCAGAATCTTCCGATCCCTTTCAAATGGGCACTCCACTTGCTTCCATGTCATAAATTCACTGACTTGTTTTGCTAATTCCCAAAATTTCTGCCAGAGTAGAACACGAAACAGAAGAGATGTTATATATTGGAGAGTATTATTTAACTGAACATATTTTAAAGAGAGAGAGATATCTCAGTTTCAAGTCCAAGGCTTGGGGTCTCCCTAGATTTTAAACTAGAACAGAACATGACTAAACTGAACAACTCAGCTTCTAACTTTTGTTTTTCTGCTTCAATCTGGGATGACTTCCCAATCCTCTGCTCTAGTGAAATCGTTGTTATTCATGAATATAAATAGTATATCATGATCTGCTCTCAGTTTCTCTTCAAGGAGCTGCTAACAGTTCTACGCCCAACTTTTACTTCTGATGATGCTCATTGTTTGTCTGTTTCACAGTGAAGTATTTAGCAATTTTCACATCAAATCTACAGATGCTTCATGCTGACACTTCGAAATCCAGATGTTCCATTTCAAGTTAATCAATATGAAACACTCAATTTTCTTGCTGGAAATTTATGCCAAAAATAAAAATTCTCCATGTAGTGGGAAGATGTCACCCATTGATAAGCTCTTTCAATTAAAGTTTAACATGCCTCAAGGGTACTTGGATTCTTTGTGAAAAAGGATATTCCAGATCATCAAGCAGTCTAACTTTAGAACCAGGCTAATTGAGGCTGATTACAAGAAGTGAAATCACTGTAATCTCGTCTGAGTGACCCAGGCTTCCTTAAAAGAGAAAGCACTGGAAAACAAATCAGTGGGTAAACTCACAGATAAGAAATGTGAAATCAAAGGCAGAAGAACTACTAAAAGGACTCAAAAGTCCTTCACTGCTCCTGTATCACACAGTTCTGTGACTACTACGCAAAAAAATACTGCATGTGTATCTTGACAAAGGATGAATTTACCTCTTACATTTGGAATTCCCGAAGTCCCAAAATACTAATTTCTAGGACTTTTGGTTAAGTGTGATAAACTTGTGAGTTGAAATGTTTAGATGAATTTGAGCACTGGGCAGAAGTTCTGACTTTTCTCACTAAAAACCTGTGACTATTGAAAGGGTTTCTACAAAAATTCAAACTTCAACAAAATTGTATTTTCCTGACTATCTCTGAGCTCCTGTGAGAAGTAACATATACTCAAATTACAGTCTAGTTTTGCTCTCCCAGAATCCAGTGGAAGTTGAATCGTGATCTGCCTTGAGTTTTCTGCTGAAGGAGTTGCTAAATACTCCACTCAGTGCCACAATGGTCTACTTACTTCAAAATTGATGTGACCATTTGGAAGACGATTGGCACAACCCTCATTGAGGAAGTAAATGTCTTTGATCAAGAGGCTGAAGAAAGGTATCACGATCTAAAGAAAGAACAGGATTATTCTCAGTCTGGTACTGACTCAAAATACACCACTGTACAGAGAACACTTAAAAGAAGTCAGGTGGTACAAAAGGTAAGCAAAATACCAAAAGACTAAGATTTGTATAGCTTCTCTCACCTTTCACTGAACAAAAAAATTCTGCATACACTCACTTCATTTCCTATGCCATGTTTTCCACTTTCTCATATGTCCCTGCAGCTTTCAGAACATACAACTCAGAGGAGTCTACTTCTTGCATCTGCTCTATCAACAACTACACGGTAGTCAAAAGCTGAGCTAAAACGCTGTGGAGAGGAGGAAATCTTGACCCAAAATCAAACCGGAAGGCAAAAGCTGACAGTGTACCGTTATCTTCTGGGCTCCTCCTGGAGCCTCTAAGTACTTCCATTTCCTTCAGACTGCAGTTGTCTCCACCCTTGCCTACATAGCATGTGCCTCCACAGCTAGCACAGCCTCAAACTGTTCTGCTTCTTGGAGTAAGTGCACTACTGATTCTCAGGTTCAGGAAACTGGCTACATACAACAGATCAGAGCTGGAAGTGGAAGAAACAAAAAGTATGCAAAGTAATCACAGCAGGCTACCAAGCACTGCTGTGCAAAGGCAAGGTATCAAGGTCATTAAAATTAGGGATGAAATCCAACCAGGCAGGCACAAAATCTCTGGAATTTCACAGAGGCTGAGTAGCATGGAAAATATTTGTTGGAATGGCTATTCATATAAGAATGAAGACATGAAAAAGTGAGATTCCACTGAGAAAGAACTTCTCATTCAATAAAGCTGTATTGTCTCTCTCGAAGACAACATTATCCTCCACTTGTGCCCCAAATTCCTATGGGGTATCTCTTCAGAGTGCACCTCTTCCTCTTGGTAGATACTTGTTTGATAAATGAGGGGAGATCTATGTTAAAGTACGGTATGGAAAAATTTGGAGCTAGAAGCCCACTTAAATAAACGACTTTTGAACTATAATTCCTGAGTTCAAGCAAGCCTTGGCACTGGCTGGCTCAGACCAGAGAACTCCCTGCCAACTCAACAAATCAAAGTGTTTGTCTTTGGAGAATGCTGAAACATCCTTACATTCTTCAGATGATTGTACTTTAATTTGCATGCAAAAATTGCATAGCTGCACATCCTAGTTGTAACTGGACAGAAAACAAATTTTGTCCTATCACAACTTTCAAGCAACGCTTGCTGAAACATTTCAAGATGTCTAAGACCTTTCTCTGAAGTCTTAAAACTCACTTCACTCTCAAAAAAAAAAAAAGGCATTTTAACATTTAAATTTCTGATATTTTGAATGATATTCAAACAGATTCTTAGCATTTGGAGGAAAAAAAAATCAAAACAAGAAAACAAACAAATAAACAAACAAACAAACAAACAAAAAAAAAACCCTCACAGGTTTTATTTACATATGTCTAACACCAGTACAGACAAGCAGATTGCACATGGAATTGCTTCATTCTGCCTGGTCATTTAAATTACTTGACGAGCACCCAGATCAGATTTATTAAACAGAGTATGAACTGCTAATGTTTTAAGTAGTTGATGAACAACAGCTTCTAAGTGGGTGGCAGCTAGAAGATATTTGGCTCCCTTTCACAAGAACTACAATCGAGACTGCATTAATGTGTGACAAAATCCACTTTAAAGTAAATTAGCTATCGAGAAAGAAAAAGAAAGAAGCCACCTCTGTTAATGCGCAATTTGAAGCTAGTCCAAAAATCTGCAAAGAGGGATAACTCACTGCTTCCCATAAATTCCTGATTCAGCTTGCCTTTTCCATTAAGCAACTCCAGAGTGTATTTAATCTAACATTATCTAACAAACACTGTACACAGAATCTAGACTGAATTTCTGTCTAGATTTGAGTTTAAAAATATCTTTCCTTAGTAGATTTTAAAGCTTTTGCACCCAAAACTGTAAACCATTTAAAACTGAAAGATGCCCAGCTGCATCTCTTTGAAACCACTCGTTACTCTTTGCACATTTGTCTTCTAGCATTTTCATCAATATTTGTTCTCCTTACCCTTCAGCAATTATCAGTACCTCTCCTTTGCAAATCCCACATGCATCCCACAAACATCATCGATAAACGAAATGCACAGAGCCAGAGAAACCTGTAACTGACTTTCAGACTACACTGCTTCCCCATTAGCCACCTCTGAACTAACTTGCATTACCCAGTCAGGCCAGCTGATCTCCCCTCCTTTGGGTATAAAAACACCAGTACGCACTCTCTCAGGTCTCCTCTTCTTACCGACATTTCTTGTCAAAAAATAAATGAGCTGCGGCAACGTATATTATTTAATTTAAATAGTCAAAGCAATCACTTCATGTTCGCAGCTGTCAGTCAGTACTGACCTAGGCTGGATTTCAACAGACCCCTAGATAAGGGGTCATTTTTATTAACGCACCTGATGGCTTGCAGGTAATATTTAGGCATTCTGAATAAGCAGAAATTCAGTTTCGAGATTTTAATTTTTTTAAAAAGTCACCAGAGACAGAATTGCTGAAAATCAGAATCCCCAGACAAAAGCTTACCATGCAACTTAAGCTTATTTCATTTCTGCCCATTGTCACGTCATTTCTAAACATACCTTCTCTCTGTTGCTATGAGCTGTCAAGGACCTTTGAGCGGCTCCACGTAGAGCAGTCCGGTAATTATAAAAATTGCTGGAAGGGTCCATCTGATGCTACAAAGCATGAAGAAATGTAAATAATGAGCTTCAGAGAGCCAGTCTCATCACCACACACAATACTTTTTCACTTGAGAAACTTTTAAAAAGCAAGAGGTCTGTCAAACAGCACCACAAACACAGCCTTCTAAAGACTGTGGCATCTCTTTATCTGTTTCTTCAGTCAGAAGACAAACATGATTTAAAAGATGTTCACTCAGCACAACAAGGAATCCAGTACAAGTCAGTGGCAGGAAAGCAAAGGCAGGCATCATAGATCTTCTTTTCTTTTCCTCTCCATCAGTAAGGTAGGGCAGCTTTAACTCAAAAGCCAAAATCACTAATTAAGACAACAATGGGTCTTGGCAGTAATATTCTGCTCTATGTATGCAGATTTTTCAGAGCTGACTCAGCTGCAATGGCAGAGGAAGATCAGGCAGCTAAAGCTGTTAGTGGCCACGATGACTGTATGGCTCACGAAACACATCCTTAACCAGCAAAGCCCAGCCAGCACAGTAAGCTTGAGTGAAGTAGGACTGTGATATTAAGAGCTGATTAAGAGCTTTGCAACCACCCTTGACACAAGGAAGGCTATCTCCCATCCAAGGGTGGGGGAAGCAAGTGTGAAGTGGCTGCAAGTGTCTGGTTTTAATCTGTTGTCATAGCACGAGTCAAATCTCTTAATGATATTAATCAACATTCCATGCTTGTGCCATGAACAGAACATGACATTGTCTCTATATTACCTATAGTCTGAGTTAAACAATTGCCATTTAAACCAAGCTAATTAACTTGTTGTAAATAATCTGTTGAGTAAATCATAAATTCATATATTGCTGCCTCCATACGATCTTTGCTAAAGGTCTCTACTACCTGAAAGTAACTGACAATCAATCAAGATCATTTTTTTCTGAATGGACATAGCAGCTGCCTTACAGCTAAACTGCACTTTCAAAGGCAAAACTGCATTAAGTGAATTAACACCAACCTTCTTCTATACATCTGCCTTTTAAGAGGTTACCTATTCTAGTTTATTTTAATTAACGGTCTGCCATTTAGGAAGTGGTTTTTGGAAGTAAAAAGACAATTACTTCATTTTCCTCCTTCCAGGCCTAAAGAGCACAGGTCAGCTGAAAGGTTCTTATTGCACCTTCTGGAACTTCCATTAGGAGCACGTATAAACTAAATTAAATATGTCATAAAGCAGCCAAACTTACTTTTCAGAGCAGTTGGACACATGGCTGTTAGCAGCATGTTACTTGCAAGAATTGGCTAAACTTACCTCAAGAATATCAAACTTGGCTGTCTTCACTTTTGCCCATGTTTTCTTTAATCGAGAGACAGGACTCATGTTCATGCCAGCTGGATGTAAGAGAAGTTGTTTGAACATTTAAAAATCTTGGAAGTTCTTTAAGGCTGGTAAGTATTTCTAATGCAAAAGAGCTATTAACAATAACAAATATTTTCAGCAGATCTACTCCAAAGTCAGACTTAAAATTTTCTTGAAAGTCCAGTGGTAAAAAAAAAAACATTGGAAACAAAAATCAGCATCTCTTACAGGGAAAAAAAAAAAAAAGACCTAAAAAAAATACTATGAGATGGTTTCACTTGGTCTTGATAAAAATGAATATGCAGTAAAAAAGCCGCCATGTTCTCTCAACACTGCCTTTCACAAATTTAATTGAAAACTACATGGATCTGGAAAGCTCTCCCACTTCAACAAATATTCCCAATAGTTTCCTATCAGATATAAAGGTGAGGAATTTTGAAACCACTATTTATGGTGCTGTAGAAACAATGGCAGATATCAATCCTCCATATTACAGGAGCAGTTTTTATTCCAACTTAGCATTAAAAGCTGTTTCAAAAAGCAGAGATTTAGATCTCTGAAGAGTTACAATGAAGACAGCCTTTTCTCTGATGTACACTGAAAAGTAATAACCTCTTACATATGTAATACTACAATATCATTTAGCAATTCTCAGCCGTTTCCCCTCTCAACTGCATGCTACTGAGCATGCTAAGGAGCAGACTTCTCTAGAAAGCACCACACTTCAGTTATCCAGATTCAAAAAGGGACAGAATGTCTCAGAATGCATACTTACAAATAATAGCCATTAAGGAGTTAAAGTTGCCAATGTTAAAACATTCCCGTGCCACATCAATGAAATATTCTATCACTCTTGCTCTGTGCTTCTTCTTCACAGGCTACAAGAGATGCCATTGGAGTGTTTGTTACTCTTAGTGGGAAACAGAGTGCTCTGACCCATCCCCAAAAGAAACAATGCCCACATCAAAGGTCTCTCACATTCACCACAACTTTCTGCTGTGCTTTACCTTTAGATGACACCACAGCATTTTGTTTAAAACCTCAGGATAGAAAAGACAAGCCTGACATCAGGCAGGTAGAGAGCAAAGACCACAGATAAGCGTGCTCTGCAAGGGTCAGCACAGAGTAGAGAAGACATGCCTCCATTTACTAGGTTAACAGGAGAGAAGGAAAGGCCAGACACACTCAGGTGCCAAGAGGGGCTAACGCTATAACACCACCACAGCATCTCATCATGAACAATGCTGAGGCACAAGTATGGTGTTGAAAACATGCAACTTATTTCCTTTTCAGCCACACAATAATATGCATGGAGCTAAGAGAATGGAAGGTCAAAAGGTACAGGGAAGGGGACACAAAACCTAAAAAGACTGCACAGTTTTGACAACTAGACTAAACAAAAACTTTAGGCAGAAGAAATCCTTGCTCACCATACAGATTTCTGTTGCAACCAAGTAACTGAGCCTATTAAACCATTCCACATAGGCTTCCAGATTACGGGTCTTCTTTCGATCTCCATAGCAGCCCTGTAGAGAAAAAACAGCAGCTTTTACTATAATCTTCAGCTTTTCCCCAAGAGGGACCTTTTGGCTTTTTGCCTTACTATCCCAAGACACTGTGAAACAATCAGGATTAACTCAATTACCCAGCAATGAAAATCTTAGAGGTAAAGCAGCAGTAATAGCATCTGGGTATGCATCACTTCTTTCTATGCTGTTGACTCAGAAAAGCGCTCAAGCAGCCATGTAGAATCCATCACCTGCTCTTAGTCCCATCAGCATACTTTGAGGAGTTGAGATAGACTTGTGCAACCAATCAAAGACAAATATCTACTTAATATTAAATAAAATCATTTTGAGGGACTATCTCACAGAAATACAAACTATAAACTTGACTCATCCAACTCTTGGTCAGTTTTAGGTTAAATTACAGTGTTAACTATCTGACTTGTGTACAGTGTATTTAATAAGCGTAAGTCATCCTGTAAACAGCACCCAAAGAGATAACTACAGCAGTTAGCTAAAAATACTGCACCTCAGCCCTTCATTTTATGCAGATCTAGAGCTCACTGCCTGCTTTTTCTAACGTCTGCTCTAACTGAAAATTGCCTCAATTGCCAGTTTGCTGCAAAGAGTTCACTTTAGTAAAAGGAAGAGCAGACGTTGAAAATGAGTAATGCAAAAGCCAAAGTTAAACTCAACTTTGTGCTGTAGGCCACAAAGGTGGCTGGAAGAAAACATTCACAGGATTAATTTTCCCCTTTGTCTAAATCAGAAAAAAATAAATAGCTAATGGGTTAGACTGACCCAATTCATTTGCTAAGTTCTGGAGCTCCTGGAAATATGCTCCAGAAAGAAAAACAAAATTGTTAAGAGTAATATTAAAGCATTTTCACTTTACAGTTTGTTTCTGCTGGTCCTCATTTATTGCTGAGATTCACCTGCAGTTCACAGGGCACCTCAGCTCCAGGATGTTACATGCCGCACTTCAGAGCTGCTCTAGATCTCCAAATTACCTTGTCATTATCCAAAGGATCCTTTTGCACAAACGCCTGGACAAATTCTTCTGGTCCAATGTAATTAAGTCTCTCCTACACAAAGCACACAAGCAATCAAGTCAGATCCTACATTAACTTGCATTTCAAAAGAAGAATGAAATCATGCCAGAAAAAATAGAAACTCACAAGCTCTATGTGTGTCAGCTGCTGAGCTAATGTGTAGGGATCATTGCAGACTGTGATTATGTCCCTCTGGATGGACTGGGGCTTGGTCTTCAAGACTGTGAGGCGATCTGTGGATGTTGCATTAATTTTTGCAAGTACTTCTTCATACTGGCTAACAGTTGCAAGCTTTCGAAGCAGGTTCTGGAGGAGCTGCTGGACGTTCTTCCGATACATCTGTCACAACATGAAACAATCAGGAGACGCTCTCAAAATGGGAGAGGGTACTATTAAAGTCTACGTGACACCAAAACAGATTGATGCTGATGCCTGCATTTATTAGGATACACTCTACTTCATGAGCTTCTGATACTGCCATTTCACTAAAGCCATGTCCTCCCTTCTTTCACCTTCCAGGCCTCTCCATGTGGCTCTGTTTAATTTAACAAAGTGACAAATTGAAGTAAGAGTAGGATTTGACTCTTAAGTAGACAGAGCTCTGTAACAGGCCCCCAGGTGGCCACTCTTCCAAATTCCAGATACCAGCCTACAGCTATTGATGGAAAACATAAGTAGTTGAAAAAATGAGCATCCAAAACCTACTGGCAGCACAATATTGTGTGATCAGTCAAACACAAGAACGTTTCCTGTATTCTAATGAATTCAGCCTTCTCTTCAAAGCTGCTGTAAGGATTTCCAAAATTAACCAAATATAACAGCACTAGTCTGAGTCAAATTCATTCTTGAGGTCAGCAGTGTTCAACCAAGGCTGAATTTGGCTTGTTTTGTGGTAAATAATTGCCTTCTGGTCCCTATGTGTTTTCACTTTCTATAGACAAATACACAAGGCAAAATTTTTCACCAAGGTGTGAAGTGAGAATAGAACAGGAGGATCCAAAGCTTTTCAACCAAAGCAAATACATGTTCCTCAAGAAGACAGAGAATATTACCTCAAGCGCTGCACTTCCAAAATCAGGTGCTAAGTGGCATACACAAATGTGCCTCATTGACCTATTTCCAAATTCTTTGAAAGACGATGTAAGAGAACTTTATGAAGCATTTCTTGTCCAGATGGTAAAAAACTGAGACTGAAAAAGCATCTGAAATTCTTTGGATATTCCACAATATTGGCTTATTGTGGAAATCACCTAACAATCAGTAGGTTAATCTTCAAAGCAAAGCCAATAAATCTTGTCTGAATTTGTGGTTCGTGTTAACCCAGAACCAGGGAGAAAATTGCTGAACTACCTGAACTGTTGTGTAGCATGAATACACAGAAACAAGGCATCTTCTACTCTCAGCTTGCAGTATGCTATTCCTTAAACTCTTATTTGAGCTCCAAAACATTACACACTCCTCTTTCCTGGTAGATGATACTTAAATCCACATTTCAATTTATTAGGATGCGTTAAGACTAACTTGCCTGTTAGCTCATACATCAATGAAGCAACATGAGCTGTCAAATCAGGATTATCATCATCATTAAATCTTCCTAAGCTCTATTCTATCTTAAGGCATTTTTTTTAAATATTCCACTCTATATTTGTGCCATACCTAGCAAATCTTGCAGTCATTAATAAAAAGAACAATGCTGATATTTAACTATATTTTAAAACTTTTGACGACTGAACAGAACAGGAGAAAGTGATGAGAGACTTCACCTGAAGGTCATGTCACCCCTTTGCGCTTGTCCTGCACTGATAGGGACTGGAAGTCATTACTACCTGCTAGCTCTGCAACACTGTATATTAAATGAGTTTCCACAGTCACTTCCCCTACATTATATCACGGTGGAAAAATAAAAAAAGAGGTGTTCATACAATGTCAGACTGTGTATCAGGATACAGGAGGTGGCTCTGCATATACCCATCAAGTGTTTTTACAGAAAAAGACACGGTCTGGCATTTACATGGAAATGATGAGGCAGCCAGAGGCAATGGTTGATAGGAAAAGTTTCAAAAGGTTTACCTTGAAACAAAGGTCACTTAAGCAATAAAAGGGACTAGAACACTATCTCAAAATATTTCATGAGCATGACCTCTGAGGACATAGAGAACGAAAAAGTGGCAGGAATTAAATGAAATAGGAAGATCATAATAAATAAATAAATAATAATAATAAAGGTTCAACATCCCAAAGATTTTTTTGATGGAGCAATATCTTAACATAGTAAATGGTCTTAGTTGGATTCTTTTTGGACTCCACCGCTCTTAACAGCAGCGGAGTGTAATAATTTTGAAAGTGGAATAAGAAGCAACAAGTAAAAGAGAGGCGAACAGGAACAAGCAACACTGACTCCTTTGTATGTTTCAAATAATGACTCATACAAACAAATCCAAGCAATCTACAGAAAAGCAGGGTCAAGGAAGTTGCCATTTGCTGTTCAATATAGTTCACAATAATGCAAGTCAATAAACTGCAGCACTTGCTTCCCTTTGTTGTTGTAAAGGCGTCTTAGTTTCTAACAGAAGAAACTAAGACAAAAGGAAATCCTGAAGGTACTTGGATGTCCAGCATGAAAGCTAGGAAAGATCTGTAGCTCCCTGCTAGAACAAGATTGCTCCCTACAGATCATTTTCGAGTAGCTTGTCCAGCTTCTGCCTTTTTCATCAGTAGATGATTTCACTGTTTAGATGTTGTGCATTGCCAGAAACTCCACTGTACACAAACTTTCCTTGTTGCTGTTTCCACCCTGCTTTTGCTCCCATCAACTCAACTTTCCATAGGCTAAACAACTCGTTCTCTCTGTGCGCCAGTGGATATATTTCAAGTGGATGACAGTCTTCCATCTTACTGCTTTTCCTTGAACTGAGCATCAGTTCCCTATCTTCCTATTAAAAGGATACCAAGAAACAAAGCAACACTGCGGGAGCACTGTAAAGGGAAAGGCGCCTCCTGACATCCCCACAGTGAAAGCAAACCTATTGCCTGTCCACAATCCAAAGTCCCCTGTAGAGGTATCTTGTAGTGACTCTAAGCTTGTCCATCCAGTTTGATCTTTTGCATTCATACTCCATATTACATCTCAGTCCCTTTACCTCCCTTCTTTTGTTCCTCCTCCCTTTCATAACACAGAAATGTATTTCAGCTTCCAGAATCATTTTAGGTTTGTTCTTATCCACCCTTATTTATAGTCTCTCAAGGTCTTTTCAGGCCTCTGGCAGTGCTCACAACTCCTCCCAATAAAGCTTACCTACCAAAGCTTGTTAACAGGCTGCTTGCTGCCTTGTCCACATCATTATTCAGCAGCTTACATATGTAACACTAAGCTGAGGAAGGCTAGAAACGTGATGCCATTCAGCAATTGCTCTTTGTGTTTATAGCTCTTCCAAATGCCACTCCAATGTCTTTTGCAATCTTAGTATTATGTCAGATACACAGGAGCTGCTTATCAAAAGCTTGTTAACTACCTTTCGAGTGGAAATAAGCCTTGGATTTTGGTTGAGTTTATTTCAGTACTTAAGATACAGGCATCAATTAAGCAACAAAGTATTTCATAAGACCTCCATGAAACTTCACCTCCACCTGAGAACTGGCACTTAAAAAAGATCGAGTGATTTTCTCATGTGCTGCTTTCAGAGGAAGGATACAACAGACTGAGTCCATATCCAATACTTTAAGCATAAGGTGATTCTTCATGATCCAGTTTTCTTTTCAAAACTTTTTCCCAAGCCTGCTATAACTCTTCCACTGACATAAACATCAGAGGCTTGATTCTAGCAAATGTTACTCCCAAAAACAGAGCAAATAACCAGATACGGATTTCTCAATGTGCAAGTCTTCTCAGTACTTTATCCTGCTTCTTCCAAGCAAAATCATTAAAAATGAAAAATATAAACACTCACAGAATTGCACTTGTGTGCACACTGTGTGATCTGGGTTTAGGGATGGGGTGAACCCTGACTGTGCTTTGGACAGGGTCTGCTTGTGCTGTAAGGTTTCTTCCTAGCCTAGGCATGGGACAGAACTATTTGCCTTCAAGAAACATCATAGTAAGTTAGCTTAATCTCCCAGAGACATACCATGTTACCAACAATAACAAACAAAAAATATCAAAGCATTTTATCTAATAACTTTGTGCACAGACAACTTACTTCATCACCACTGGCTATTCTTTGTGCCAACTCCTTTAAGTTTCTCATCATTCTTTCATCTCGGAAATCATAAGGAAACGTCTCTGTCCATTCAGCCAACAGCTGCAGGATTTTGGGTGCAATTTTTCGTATCCGGTTCTAGTTGAAAAAAGCAAAGGAGGAGCATTACATGGAAGAGCAATCCAGCACACAGCTAACCCAAAGGAAATATAATTCCCTTCTGCAGGACACTATGAAGCATAAGGGTATGAAGGTCAGTTAACTATTTAAGTTTAACTTAAATCTGCAATGGACTACAGGCCAGAGGCAATTCCTATCAAAGTCAAAGACAAGACTCTCATTGGATTAATTGAGCTGGAAGTTAGGTCTCAGGTAACTGAAAAAAATCTTAGAATACCTATACATACATTTTTCCCTTCATTATTAGGAACGTCACAGTGCAAGACATATATTAATGTTTCTTTAATTTATGGCTGTCAAGTATCAAAGTGGGAAGCGTCAGTTAACCACTTAAAATACCTCACAAGGAGAAGTTTGTGCAATGGTTCAAGTATCTTAATTTAATTTGTGTTATTTTCTACTGGGGAGGAGGTTCTATGACAACATCCACACATCCTGCTTCCTTTCACACTAGATATTATATGAACGCACAGAGAAAATGCATTCCCATGCATGTTGGCCTGCAAACTAAGCCACTCCACAAAGACTGCAACAAGAATGCACATGTCAGTGCAATTCCCATTCATGTGCTTAACTCATCATTATGTCTTTCCAACATTGACAGTATACTTCAATATGTTTGGGACAATGAAACAAAATAAATCATTGCAGGACACGTCATTAATAGCCATCACTTTTATTTCTGTCCCTCGTATTGGTAAAATGAACAGTGCAGCAGCAGCAACAGTCTTCATGCAGGACAGGCTGAGCAGTGTGGAGATTTCACACAAATGTCAGTCACTAAAGGTTAGATTCTCAGAGTGCGGAATATTACCTTGTCCAGGACAGGCTCACTTAGTCTCTGCTGCTCAATGCACAGATGGCAAACTTTGGCCATAAGCTCATAGGGATGCATGAACAGCCGTGAGCTGAGAAGGAAGGTGAAGATGTATGTCCTCTGCAAACAAGAGAAAGACAGAGAAAGGGGTACATTACCATCATTTTTTGTTTTCTCAAAATCCACTCCTGACAAATCAATTCAGTATCTGCAGAACAAAACTGTGCATTTGGCTGTATCAAGAGCTACTATTACTACAGCAGTAAGCATTTAATTGAACACTTGTCATTGCTCCAGATTCAGCGCTGTACCGTCATGCTTGAGCCAAATTAAGCAAGATTAAACCAAAACAAGGCAGGGCTTGACTGGTTTAGCTCTGCTTTTGTACACAGTGTTGTTACAAGCCTAGTACCTGAAATTACTCGAAATAAAATCTCATCTCATCTCCTTTGCTCTGCAGTACACCTCTGCAAGAGCCAGCACCCTATGGCATAACTCTTTCTAGCTCCACAACGGAATAACATTCATGCTGAGAGTTCAAGCTACATCCTGTAGTAACGCAGATGTTGTTTTTTTTCCATGTTTCTCTAGTTAAAGCAAAGTCT
The DNA here is from genome assembly GCA_013396635.1 of Penelope pileata. Lineage (NCBI taxonomy): Eukaryota > Metazoa > Chordata > Aves > Galliformes > Cracidae > Penelope > Penelope pileata. Next base: position 903,263 of record WBMW01001490.1, on the reverse strand, counting down.
TCACACAAAGAACAAAAAAAAGATGTCAGTTGACCAGATCGCTGAACTGTCCCAATTTCACCACACAGACCAACTTCACTGGGCTGTATTTGCCTGTCTGACTTCAGTAAATTATACACTATCACCTTGTACTTCTTTTAAGAATCCCCAAATACTTTTCATTTCTCACAGTATTGCTTGTTTCCTGGGTGAAAGTTGAGGGAACTATATAGAGTTTAATTTTACAGAATGAAAATCAGTAACTCATTCTGAGACTACAAGAAAAGGTTCCTTATTTTGCCTTGATTTTCCATATATTATTGTTTGAACCCATTGTGAGATGTATATTCAAACTATTCAGTTAAGTATTTATGGTACGTATCAGAAAATCTACAGTGTTTCAGTTCTCAGGGTTTGAAATAAATCACGTTTGACTAACCAGTAAGTAGCTTCATTTTTAAATTTTACATTAAGTATTAATAGATAACCAAAAGCCATCCTGTCCCCACAACCTTCTGATATCATTCTTCTCTTCTAAAAATATATTAAAAATCTCAATGCACATACGCATTGGAACAGGACAAAAATTCTCAAATGGCTGATTCTGAACAATATGGTACTAGTACAACATTTCAATTGCTAACTGCAAGATACACATGGACATCAGATAAGCAATCAGAAATACGCATTAAAAACTTTTTTTTTTTTTTTTTAAATCAAATACATTCATCAAGACATGCTGGTGGTCCTTTCTCCTCAGCTTGCTGTCAGAAGATTTGACAGATTTTTAAGGGTCAATGGTACACACAATCCATCAAACAGTTTCTTTATAAATGAGTCACCATGGTTGCACACCCCACCACAGAAGTAACAAAGGATTAGATTCCCTAGGTCAGGTGAGCTCCTGCATGCACTCACTCAAAGCCGTTTCACCCCATTGCTGCTGACCAGCCACCTGAATTCCTTCCTTAGCAATTTCATGTGACACATTCTTCTTTTGCTGCACATCTGAAAGCTCCCCTTTGTGAGACACATCAAGCCTAGCCATATAGCTCTCTAGGTGTGTATACTTACATCAGGATAGTAATCTACATTGGGTACTAAGTGCTGGATCAGAGCTTCCAGAGACCCCGACAAGAGGTTGTTGTCATGGTAATAGAGTCCTCCACAGCTGTCCTCTTTTGACTGATACAGATTCCTGTTGTAGCTGCTGCTGTCAAACATAGCTGCAAAGGGAGGTGTCTGTGGCATCCTTTCCTGAGGAGACACACATACAAAAGAAGAGATAATTATCAGAAGGTGCAATAGAAATGGTGTTCTACACTGCAAAGGTGGTATCATACTGGAACAAAAGCCAACAACAACAACAGAAAACCAACAAAGACCAGTATCACACCCTGGGTCGCTTGCACACAGCAGCAAAGACTGCATTGTCTTTCAGCCTGCGCAGGTTTCTCAGGAGAGGTCCAGTGAAGGCTCTCATCACTGCTTATTGCAATTGACAGGCTCTCCTTTTGTATCTTGGTGTTTCTTCGCTAAATAATAGAGGTTGTGGTTAAGAGTGAGAAGAAGCATACAAGACTCTTGACAGAGGTTTTGGGGAAGCAAACTTTCTCTAATGTTTTTGGACACATGGTGCAATGTTCATCAATAACTTTGGGCGAAATCCTGACAGGAGCTACAGAAGAACAGCACTCTGGCATGGCAGCATGCTCAGGCTGTCAGGACAGGCAGCCCCAACCAGCACAGACAGACAGAGAGAGGTGAAACCCCGAGGAGGTGATGTGTGAGGACCGTCTCTTTACATGACATGACAGCCACATTTTTCTAACTCCACCCTGCCAAATCAGCCCTTGGTTTTTCCTTTAACACTGTGACAGGTGCGAGCCAGGCTAAAAGCAGACGTGTCAGTGCCTCTGTCTCCACCTACCCTCTGAGTGGCTCCACAGAAGTTTGGAAGGATATGCTCACCAGTGCTGCCCAAGTTTACCTATGTTATCAAAGATGCAAGCAGTGCTGGAACTGTTAACCTCTCTCAAAATTCTAGAAGTATGTGAGAAATCCAGCCCTCTCTTTTCCAACTGCAGAGCTTCTTAAGGAAAAATACTCAGCAGTCTGCATCTGGGTGTCTGTGGGATAAAAACATCTTACCGAGGAAAAAATCTGCTTGTGCTGTGGGCTGTTCACTCATCCAAGGGAGTGGGCGGGCAGTGAGGGGCCACCCAAGAGCTCCTGTGGTGACAGTGTATGAAAAGGCCAAAAGATCACATCCCTGTGATTCCTTGAGGGTTGGGCTATACCCTCCCTCCCACCCTCCCCTGCCTTCTGGCAGCCAGTTTGAGGAACCTGGGCTGATACAGCCTTGACAGGGCACTACATTTGCGCCCGATTTTATCCACAAATACACAGTGTTTCTACTTCAGCATTTACTGCACTTGAGTGCTCACGGCCTGGTCACATTTGGGAGCAGACAGATCAAATGCAGAACGCTGGGCACACGGCTTCCACCCCTCTCCACAATTAGGAGGCAGGGGGGATTAAATAGTGAAGATAATTTCTACAGACTGCCAGGCTTGTGTGTTGACAGAGTGTGCCTGAAAAAAGCTGTAATGCCCCTGAGCCACCATTGTGAGTGCAGATGCTGTTGCTTTTCTCTCCATTGTATCAAATCCTATTTGTGGAAAAGGTTCTCTAAAGCCGCAGACCTCAGCAAACACCAGTCTGTAAGGGCACCCGATTTTGAGAACAACTTCAATGTGACAGCCTGGAGATAAGTAGCACGCTGCCATCTGTGTGCTCTGCTGCTCACAATAAAGCACTTTGCAGAGGGAGCTCGGTAGTGAGGAGAGGCTATTAAGTTATTAGCTAGATTCCTGGGGACCTGAAGCACTGGGTAGAGAGCCAAAGCCTCCCCGCTTCTGGCAGCGTGGCTGCACAATGGAGGCATTCAAAGCAGCACAAGACTAAGGGATTCAGCAAGTAAACAATAAGGGAAAGCCAAACTCCACTGCAAGGACAGAGAGGGACAGGGAGCAGAGCCTCCTGGCCTGTATGACCTGCACTAATCCGGCTTCACAAGATGCCAACAGAGATTTGCATCAAAATGGGAGAGTGAGGAGTCTCAGTGTCTGAAGTCACATTAGTCAGCTGTGCAGCTGTTCAGCCAGGATTCAATTCCTGCCAGCCCGATGAACTGGGGAGAAGAGAAGTAAATAATATAAAGTAAATATAAAGTAAACACCTGTGCCTCGGCATAAGAGCACAAGGTGCAGGTCTGACCAGGAAAGGTGCCTATGAGAGGCACTGGCTAGGTAAGGTGCAGCCCCCTCGCTGCCAGCCTCTGCAATGATCAAGCGTTCTGCTGCACAAAGGCTCTTGGTCTTTCAGGTTCTTACCAAGGCTAGCAAAATTCAAGAAGCAAAACGTTAGTAAGGAGCTTCTGCAGTATTTCCCAGGTTTTCAAACGGCATGAAGCTCACCATGTTTTAAAATCATAAACCTGAGCAAACCACAGACTTGAACAAAGCCAAAATGCTCTGCAGCCCAACTTGTGCTGATAGATAACCTGCTCCTACCACAATTCTGATATTGTTTCAGCTACAGTGGTGAGTTTCTTCAGCCAAAAGACAAATGGTTATAGACAGTGTATAAATACTGCCACCTCCCAAACATTTGCAGCCCTGTGGCTCCAAGATCATACCACACAGGGAAAGTAAAAAAGAATGTTCTACAACACCCCTTGGCATCAATTTTGGCACTGCAGAAAACACAGAGAGGAGCTGGCTTTGATCCCAGTCTTGTATTATGAAGCAAATCAGCCCCATCCAAGGTGAGATTGGAATCCGCAGAGGTTCTACCCAATCTGACCAGCAATTAGTTGTGATTTCACATAACCATCACCAACCACAGCAGAGTTAGGTAGTATCTGATCTCATCACAGGCTGAGGTGATACAGCGGTTGGGAAAAAGCCCCAACTGCCACCATACCACTAATTTCTGGCATGGTAAGAACTGAAACAGGTCAGAATTGCAGAAAGGTCTTCTCCAACTCCTTGTCCACACACACAGCATGTATTTCTACCCATTAAAATACAAGGTTTTCTACAGAAAATCAGCAGGCAGTGTTTAATTCTAGTATCTAAGTCACAAAGGGGATGAGATATTTTTGAAGCTTGCAGTGCCCCAGCTCTCAGTACAATTACTCCCAGAACCATACAGATCTTTTTTTAGACAGAACGACATTTGAGACACAGAAAGCCTCCCAGTGTCTGAATAAAGAGGAAAGAAAAATATCCTCAGGTCATTTATAGATATCCTGATTCATAACAATAAAATAAAATTCCAAAAAATGGCCATGAAAGGTACATACTGGCTTACTTGTTTGCTGTCTATTTCTGGAAGCTGCTTGACAGAGATGGTTCAATTCGGTTTCAGTGAGATGCTGAGCTGTCCTAGGGAAGAGATGTTCTGTATGCCCTGGGCTTGGACACCGAGGATTTCACTCGTAAGTGAACAAGACACAGGACACGTTCTCCATGTGATGAAAAGCAATGATATCAAAGTGTGACAGAGATAAATATAGCACAGCCATCAGGATGATTCATATAACACATGTGCTTTTCCAGCAGGGTTCCTCAAGTACCGTGACCCTTTTGCTATCTTCCACGTGGAGGTGGAGACAAAAAGCAGCACGCTCAGTTCTAATTAGCTCAGGAGCTAAATACATAGCACCAACCCTGTCTTCAGAACAGCTGGAGTGGAACTGGAATACCAGCCACAGTGCAGAATCTGGTCCCCAAAGTCTTGGTGTATAGAGCAGACATATCCGGGGACCTGAAAATGTTGGTAAACCACAATACGGTATCTGACATGCAGCAAATACAAAATCAGACAGAAAGGATGATTCTAGTGGAAAACATCCTGAGAGTTAAAAACGGAACTTTTTTCCTGGGCTTTGGAAGCACGTGGCTATCTCTAATATATAAAACACTTATTTCACCTCTCTTTTTTAAGAAGGAAAAGTGTTGTTTTTTAAAAAATTATTAACATTATTTTTAAATTCTAACTTGATCTGACTTAAAGGAAAGAACACTTGAATAATTTCCTGGCTCTACAAGTGATGCTTTCCTGGGACAGAGAGAAGTCAGTAACTCTGTGCTGTGGAAAGAGAAATAAAACTCTTGTTTCCACGTTTGGTATCGTTATGGAGTATATGAGATCTTGGACATTCAGGTCTCATAACTGACTTAAAACAGGATTCTCAAAAGAAAAGTCTCAACACTCCGCACAAGAGTGGTGTAAAGAAATGCCAGGACAGAAGATGACAGGCTCAAAACCCCACTATTTCCTGCAGCAGCTGAGGTCCAGTTTGACAAAACTAAAGGAATAAGAAAAAACTTCCAACCTGCGAAGTGCTCATCCGAGCCTCTATGCTTGGATGTCCTGTTGCCTGTTCAGCAACAGGACAAACCATTTTTCTACTAGCAGCAGAGAAAGTTTCCATTGGATTGTTTTCTTTATATTTGCAAGGGTATAAGACAAAAGTAACAACGTGGGTAAACATGCATTCTCTACAGAGACACCCACTGAGGAGTTCAGTGCTAACCCCAAAGGGTGCCTTTAAACCCACTGCCAAACATCTTCAGCTCTTGTGAGCAAAAGTTCAGGTATCTCCCATACTGCACAGGGGGTTCCCCCAACCAAAGGAGCCCTCACTGAATTTGTTTAAGTCCCAAAGCACACCTCCTTATACACAATGCAAACCTCAAATGCGCAATTACATCTCCACAGAGCTGCTTCACTGCACACGTCAGAAACCCCAAACCACATTGACGGAAAGACTACACTCCCCCAACTGCTCCTGAAGGAAGCCGTTATAAATTTGGGGTATGGCAAAACAAAGGACTGTGAATCTCAACAGTCTGCACTAAGACGGGAAAGCATAAGCAATACAGAATGAGCCTCGGTGTAAGATACAGGAAAGAAGGATGGAGTAGGAGTCTAGCAGCAACATCCAGTCTTATCTTCAGTGTTTCTGAAGAGTTGGTGAAAAGTGTAGAGCATTTTATGTGATGATCTGGGCTACCCAGAACAAAAGCACACCAGACACAGAGGCCACCTTCTGCATTCCATAGAACTCGGGTGCGTTCGCTTTGTTTACAAAGCACCTGGGTTTTCTGCACTGAAAGGTGAAGTGAAATCCTACAGCTCAAACTGTTAGGGAGATAAGAAATCTGACAACTCCCCGACCAGTGTCTGATACACCTTACTCACAGGAACGATCACAGAACGGTCCTAGCTCAAGTTCTGTTTCCTGCAATTCTTCCCTGACATGTTTTCATTTTGCCATACAATGCCGACTTCAGCCTAAAGCTCCTTCATCCATATATTGCTCTCCCCCGAAATACTTGAGAAACACTTGTAATTAACTATATCTTGCAGGAGGCGGAGAACTACAAATGGTGTTTTATACTCCCAGAGGAGGTGGAAAGAGAAGTGACATGGGCTTCTCCTGGATGAAATGGAGAGCAAGATAAGAGGAGCTTAGAAGGAATCCAGCGCAGAGTACAATGACGGTTGAAAGTACCTGCAGGTGACCAGATCAGTGACATAACAGCAGAAATGCATTTTACTCCCAGAACAGAACAGTGAATTGTTGTCTCTGGCATGGCAAGCAAAGACCTGAGGCAGGCAAAACAAACCACGCCGAGCCTCGAGCGCCTTCTTCATTTTCACTTAAACTGCAGAGGAAAACAATTCTGTAAATTTTCTCAAAAAATTACCCAAGCATCAACAAACAAACAACAAATGAACAGCAACAGCAAACAAAAAAGAAAACACGTCANAAAGAAAAAAAAAAAAAAAAAACGTAAAAAAAACAAAAAAAAAAAAAAAAAAAAAAGACCAGGAAGTGGATTTCAATAAAAGGCATTTTCTTCCTGAATGCGGAAAGGAATTCTTTCTTCATTCTTGGTAAAAATAGACCCAGCTGATATGTGGGAAGGTCAGATGCACTGCTGCTGACTGATAACTCATGTATGAGAACTTTGGCACAGTAATTAGGCAGATCCTGAGTCATTCGAAACTGAAGTCCCAGGATTCTGAACTTCAAGTGTGCCGTGTTTGTGTGTCTGCATGGGAGCATTAGGGAACGTGCAGGGGGTACATGAAGCATCCTTTGAATTTCTCAGAATCTGCGAGAATGGAAAAAAGGGAAGATAACAAAGAAGTTCCTGTTGATGCTGATGTGCAGAAGGTCCATACCTGAAGGACTACGCCCTCCCTCCACCCTTTACCATGCTCTGCTTCCATGGAGCAGGAACAGCACGGTGAGTCTTAATGCTGCCGAGGATGGCAATACCAGACAAGCTCACATTGGCAAACTACATTGTGGCAAAAATCCCAGCTGCAGGAAAATCACCCAGGCCAACAGAGAGGACAGGACATATGTTCCTCCCAACCAAAACAGATGAAACAATCTGGCTGTACTGCTGGACACTCAAACACAGCAGCTTTGCAACACCAGACAGGAACACAAGGCCATGTATATAACATACTACTAGCTTCCTTAATACATGTGTTATCTTATCATGATCACAACGCAGCTGAGATTTTTATCTGTAGGTTAAAGCTGGCAAAGCCATGCTTACTGTTCAAAAAGACGCTATACAAAGTGTATACAGTGATGAGTGTACTCATCACTGACTGAGAAATCTTTTAGTAAGTTCATACGCAAGCCATTTTTTGTCCAATTGAAAAACCAGGATGATGTCCCTTTAACATTTTCCTTCAATTTTAGCTCAAGACGGGACTGGTTCTCACACTAACGCATTTGTTTCAATTTGTGAATCTCTGTGCTAATCCCACATTGTCCCTTTTTCCAGTGTCAGAGGAGAGGTTTAAAACATGAGCCACCGAAGTATATGTTATCAGTGGCATGATGGATTTGCACAGCAGGAATTATATGTCACAAGCCTCCAAAGATTCTAGAAAAGTTCAGACCACTGCACACTCCGTGGTGATTTCTATAAATCTCAAGTGATTTACAGAGTGAATTAAATGGAAAAGCATGCACAGAGGTGTCAGAACAGCCAAAGCACGCGGTGAAATACCACCCGTCTTTAACAGCAGACAACACACGAAGCTGCTCCTTCCCACCAAAATTTAGGAGCAGACAGCTGGACTGAAAGCAAAGAAATTTCAATAAACAATCAATGCTGGGATCATGTTAAGAAATATATATATATATATTTTAAATGTGCTAGGATGTATTTCCTTCAGAAAAATTCATAAATGGACTTTACCCCAAGCGCTTTCTTTAAAACCAAACCAATACACAAGCTGAGTACGTATGCCTCAGTCCAAAGAGTTACGTTCACTTCAGTCAAATACCACCAGGAAAAACAGTTTGTTGGCTGTCCAACAGAGAGCAGTAAGAAATCAGCTGGCACCACTGAAAGCAAAATTCAGAGCTTTGAAATAAAAGCTTATTTAATGCAAAGAAAACGCAAGCACGCTACTAAAGCCTCACGCTTTTTTTGACTTGCTGAAGCCGAGTGAGGTTTTTAGAGGTGCCCTAATTGCACCCAGAGAAGTATGGAAGAGTACTGCGATTTGTTCTATTTGGGCTATTAAACATTACAGTCACAAAAGACAAAACACTGAGGAGAAGAAGTACACCCACTAACCCCACCTCTGCACGCAGGCAGCTGCAGACAGGCTCCGCTGGCGCTCCCTCCACCAGGTCGCTACAGCTCTAAGGGCCGGAGCAGCTCCCCGGCCCAGCTGAGCTGCTCTCCATCAGCTGACGAACTCGTGCAGCTTGCAGTCAGGAGTTTTAAGGCAAACCAATAGCAGCGATGATTTACTTCAAAACATCACGTTGAAAACAGTGATTCAGCAGGTGATTCACGGTGGCTCAGTTGTCCAGGAACAGAGAGAGGGGTGGGGTGGCCAGCTGGGAGCTGAGATGTCAGCCATGCTATGCCAACCCCGCTGGTGAATCAGAGCTCCAGCTCTCTACCATTTCCGTACCACGCTTAGTGCCTCCCACATGCTCCAAACTTCGCCTCTGCTCCATTCTTCGTATAAGTGAAGAAGCAGAAAATTGACGCTGCTGATGGAGATGGGAGTGGCTTTCCTGACACAACCATGAGAAAAGCACAACTGATCCCACTGCAGCAACAGACCTCGCTTACCTTGGAGGACATGATCCAGTCAATGTGACGGGGACATGAGACTCCATAAGCCTGACCCACCCCAGATGACCGAGGCCAAAAGATAGACTTCATCTGCAAAGACTGGGTCTGAATCAGCTCACAGTGATAACGAGCTTCAGAACTGTTCACACATGCATCCAGTCACCCATAAAAAGCACCATTTCAGTGCGCAGACCTAGCAGCTGAGAGTGTGGATCTGCTTTTGACCTGCTACAAGGCCCTCACGTGGCTTTAGCTGATTCACTCAGCTTCTCATTGCTGCATTCCTCTCCTTGACAGTATAAAGAGGGATTAGCGTGAGGTTACCTCCTTTCATTAAGTTCCAACATCTTCTTACAAAAGGGGCACAGAAGGTGTATCACACTGTATTAACACCAGAAGGGCAGTCCCAGCCTTGAGCACGAAGCTCTCCTGACGTGGTTCCCTCCTCAACCTCCACCTCATCAAAGCAAGACACCTGCTGAATTTCAAAGCCACTGCTCTTTGCAGACATCCATGCTTGGTCTTATGGCGAAACCTATAGCATGCTTAAGAAGAGAGCACCATTCCCTTTCATAATCGTAACAGACAGCCAGGTTGTAATTTACAACAACAAGCCTTAATGGTCTTAAATAACAGTACGTGTCCAAGTTTATTTAACTGGTTCTACCTAAAAACTCATCACCAAACATCACTTTTCCACTTACATGATGCAGAAAAAATGTCGGCTTGAGGCAACCGATTCACATAATCTCTGGTTTTCCATTTAGTGATAGCTTTTGTTTCCATGAATGGTACAGAATTTTTACCAGCAGTTCTACCTACAGTTGGCTGAAGCAGTCTACATCAAGGGTTTCTGCAGGTTAAAAAGACAAACAAACAAACACACCCTCCAAAGTGTTGGTAGAAGACAAAAAGGGATGGTCCTGTTCTGGCAGTAAAGAGCAAACAACTCCTGATCAACTCAGCGGTACTTGTCATACACCTCTGTACCTTGGCTGAGTATCAGCCAGTGACCTCTAGAGCAGAGGTATCTGAAGCGCAGCGGGCTCATAAAGCATTTGGCTCCAACCAACTTGACCGGCTGCTTGGGCAAGCAAGGAGAAGAGGCCAGCCGAACTGACCGAAAAGATGTTTTTCCCTAGTTTAGGCAGGGCTATAGCAGGAATCCACTGATGTGCTACATCTGTCAATATCTGTCAGCCCTCAGGACCTGGCAGCAGCTCCCATGCTGAGTGGATGGCGAACCCTTGGGCTCTGCAGCCAGTGGGCCTTCCTGCCTTTGAAAGGATTGCACCCATCAGGTCAACACCCAATGGGTATGGCATTTAGCAAACACACACCAGCTTGGGTTGTGAAAGGATCCTCATAAACACAGGCTAATAGCATCTCAGTCTCTGCAGGACATGTGAGGGAGGACAAACTCACAGCACCGACGGGCAGGTGCCATCAGGCCAGCACGCTGCTTTCAAGCGGAAAGCACCTAGCCTGGTACCTGTGAGAGTAATTATCTTCAAAAATATCCCACTCCCCAACCTGACTCAAGCGTATTTATCCTCTGTCTTATTGGTTGTGAATCTAAATGCCTTGGTGTGCTGGCTGATGCAGACTCACGGCGTCCCAGGCTCCTCTCTCTACTGGTGTGTCACCTGGAATTTCTGGCCCTATTGTCAGATGTGACAAGACATAAGCAGAATACCTGGCCCCATGGGAGGAGCAGACGACCTAGGGAACATTTTACTCTAGGGAGAAGATGCATTTTAATGAATCAAAAGCAAAGCATTCTGAATACGCGGATCTGAGTCATGTTGTGCTATTTTAAAGCCACCTAGGAAAACTGAGCTCTATTGTTTCCATGACCCTGTCCGTTTTCTAATTACAAAGGTCGGCATACTGACTGCAACATGCACTTGCTTCTCACTGTGGCATTAAAGAAAATGAATTGCTATTTCTCACAGGAACTGTAATAGAGAAGAAATTAACATTAGCTTTTGGCTGGAGGTAGATTCTTGGCCTCCTGTCTGTAAACGGTGTATTGTCCCTGCTGCGGCTGCAAAACACACCCCGGAACTTCTGTTTGCAAGTTCATTTTGTAGCCAAGTGTTTACTAGATGATGTGGCTGCAGTCCCACAATCCTACGCCAAGCAAAGGGCGCTTGTCAGTGCATGCAGAGTACACCTGCATACCAACCAACACTTTGGAAAAGATGCTCAAGTGGGAGCAGTCAGAAATTCTCCTCCTTCATTGAAACATGGCTGCTCTATTCCAACCAAGAACTTTTTTCTGCACTGCCAAAGTGTCTACTGAACAGCAAAACAGTGGACTGAAAAAAAGGCAAATATGCTGAGCTGAACCAAAAACAGAACTAGTTTTTCATTTAGGAACATTGCGTAAAGACAAAAAGAATAAATGGCTTGGATCATCTTTACTTCCAGAAGCCAAGGGCTGTCTTCTCAAGACTGTACTTTAAAATAAATCTCCTCTGACAGCTACCCTGCTCAGAGCTTTGACACTAATCTCTCTAAATGGGTGAGCAGGATCACAGTCAATGAAAGGAGCCCTACCAACTGAACAGGGACACAGTTGTGAAGAACAACACGCCCACGTCAAGGCTGTGCAAGAATGAAGCGAGTACCATGAGCTTGCTTGTTTCTAAGTCATTTCACAGAACTCCCACCACATTTTCTACATGTAATGATTCTCTGTTAAAATCAACACTAGCTCAAGCCAACGCTGTTTCAACACCACAGTGCAAGCTGACTGCAACCCACTGTGGAAAGAAAAGTTTCAAAGCTCTCCGACTTAGAAAGGAAAGCTCTGCCGTGTGAACCAGACGATGCTTCTTACTCTCCTTCTCTTTGCGACACCTAGTGCTTGGTACTCAGAAAAGCTTAGAGCCACAAAGCATCCCTGCTATTAGCAGCTGGCAGAGCCGAGCATTCGTCCCAAAATATTACTTAACTCATTCACAGTCAGTCGTTTCAGAGGCGCTTGAGAGTACCACAGTTCTACTAGGTTTTAATCATAAAGGTTTGTGGCAACTTTTCCAAGGGGAACATCAAAACTGAAGCACCCAGTTAGTAAAAGGTAGTCAGGAAGATCCACCTGCAGAATACTGTCAGCTTTAGTGACTGCCATAACACCACTCTTACAGCAATGTAGCATAAACTGACAAGGTGATCCACGCACAGCTCCCTCTTATCTTCATCACCAGTTAAACTAACTTCTAATTATTTCCGTGTACGAAGAGTTTTCATCTCTTTCAGAACACATTCCTTCGTGATGGGGCTCCAGGCTAAAAATGTGCCTTTTGTTTCCAACGTGACAGCAGCTTGCCTGGCACACCACGAACAGGTACCAGGTACAGTGAGTCACCGCCTTGCCCAGGGACTGTTCAGATAACTCACAAAACTAGAGCGCAGGTAACACGGTGCTGCCCCCAAAAGCTCAGCAGAAAGAGGCTATTAAGAACAGGAACAAACAGGAATTTGTTACACAGAAAGCATTTTAACCAGCGTGTGGTAGGGCTGTGAGCTTCACTCCTGATAAAGCAGTACCTGATAAACCAGTACTTTCTGTTTGCTTTTACAAAGAGCAAAAACACCAAACCCTACAACAGCCTGTTTCAGCACTGCCTGTTTGAAGGAGCAGTGCTCCATCCCCGACCCCTATCAGAGCCTTACCTCTCAGCTCTCTCCAGCACGGCTCACCAGCTATCTACTTGTCTGCAGCTACTTGTTTTCAGCTGGTTTCCAGCTTATCCCGGAGACATCTCCTCTGGATGCTGTAGGATAAGCCTGAGGGAGCTGTCCCTCAGACACTGTCCTCAGGTCTCAAAACGAAGAGACAGAGACGAAACACAGCGCACATGCTCCCAGACCTGCCGTGCCTGCAGACCCGCTGGCGGCTGCGGTCTCTCTGAAAGCAGCCCCCAGCTCACAGGGACCGGGCTCTGTCCCTCTTTGTTCACGGCTGATTTTTAACCCGTTCTTCTCCTCGGAAAGAAGTCAGCTCTCCTCCGCCCTGCTCAGGGGAACTCCGAGCTCTCCCGGCTCCGCTCAGCTCCACGCACCGCACACGCGGACACTGTTTGCAGGGCTGCCCTGGGTTACGGTCGGGCACACGGCTGAGGCAGCCCAGCACCGCACACCTCCAGCTCCCCTCTCCCTCCCCACAGGGCTCAACCTGGCACACACGTATCAAGAAAGCCACAAGCCCACGGACGCTCACCTGTCCCACCCGCAGCCCTACAACAACAACCCGGCCGATCGGCGCCCGTTCCTCCCTCCCGTCCGAAGCAGCACCGCCGAAGCAGCAGGCACCGCGCTACCGGAGAGGCGCGGAGCCGAGCATCGCAGCCCCCGNGGAGAACGAAGGGAGAGCGAAGGGCTGCTGCAGCGTCCCGGCTGCTGCCCTGGAAGCAGCCCCGTTCCCTCGGGCTTCCTCCAGGACAGGCCACCCCAGCGCCTCGCCTCCTGCTGCCGTCGCTTAGGAAGGGCGACAGCAGGAGGTGGGTGTGCGGTACCCCTCTGAGCAGTCTGTCAGCCTGTGGTTTTGGCACAGGGTGAGCCCGGTACCCTCTGTTCAGGAGCCCTCAGTAGATCACTCTACTACACAGCCAGTTCCCTCGCCTGCACTTCCATTTCTTTAGATTCAGTCTCTAGAAAGAAATACTTTAAAATCTGTTTTTAACATAATTGAGCTGGCAAGATAACTAATAGTAAAGGGATCCCCATACGAAGGGCCTTTGCCCGCACAACCCCCTTTTGGAACTGGGATTTGATGTGCACGTGACCTCCCTGAGCATTCAAGTGATGATGTGCACATCCTGAACTTCGGGATTTGCAACAAAGCCCATCCTGTCCTTCTGCGCAGTATCACTGTGTGATACAATGGAATTACACCAGAGTGATTTCTGAAGATGACACAGGGCCAAGTCAGAGGCCACAGCAGTTACACAGGTGGCTTTGCCCTTTTCCCACTTTGGTGTTATGTCAGAGGATGGTGCTACTTGTCCTCCTCAGGCTTCGCTCAGTAATGTTCCTAGCACCATTTCCTGTCTGTAACAGGTTCCCCAATGCAAGACACTATGTAATCTTCTTGCTTACCCTACAAATCTCTTCACCAGACAACTCTTGTTGGCATACCTACGAGAGATCTACTAGAAAAACATCTAGATTTCATCCAAATAAAGGATTTTCTATTTCTCCTTTTGCCTCAGTCAGAAACTAAACATTGATTTTCTCCTCCCCTCATCTGTATTTTCAAACGCAATCTTTGACTCAAAGCAAAAATACTCTACTGAAGTAAATGTATGTTTGCTCATGTTAAACACAGTTTATTTTGGTCCAAGCTGACAAGAGCGAAGGCAGAGCATGAGCCTGCAGCAAGGAGGGCTGCCCGAGGAGCAGTGGGACGGTGCAGGGAGCCAGGCGGTGCCAGTGAATCAGCTGCACTGCTGCAAGACCAGCAAACACTACAGCCTGTGGTAGGCAAGCGAGGCAATTTGTATGCTGGCACTGCTGAGGCCTCACTGCAGCAGTGCAGGCGGTTGTGAATAACTTGGCAGGAGTTCAGAGGAGGTCACAAATTGCAAGGAGTTAAAAGAAACGAGTCAACATGTCAAGCACATGACATGCCCTATCTGGATTGCTCAAATGCTTTGCTTATTTGTCCTTACTATTTTTATAGGGTACTGGTCACAACAGCAACACATTAAGGGAATTAAACAAAACCTAAAAAAATCCCAACAATCCTAGATGGGGGCTGATTAAACCAATAAGACCAATGCACACTAAATGCAATTGCTGTGCAAAATTCTCCTGCCGCCCAGACCTGAGCCCATGGCTGGATCTGCTGGCACGAAAGCTAGCATTTATACTGGGCTGTAACACAGACCCCTCCACTGTGGTGGAAATACTACAAAGTCAAATTGCAAACCCAGCCTCTGCTTTGTCCATGTAGCTGAGCTCAGGAAAAATCTGACTCAAAGTCCCATCTTATTATCTCCACTGTTATTATTACTGCAAAAATTCATTTTTCAATCAAATGTGAAAACTGAATGTGTTGCTTCAAAGCAACTGTCATTTTAGGAGAGAAGAAATTTTTCTATCTAGTAGACACTGGTAATCTCTAAGCCAACAAATGCATGCAAAATTACCGTGCAGGCTGCTTGTAGCCTGGCTCCTGACCCATTCCACAAAGCAGGATGAAACACCAGCACTGATGTCAACTGCTGAAGAAGGTAGAGTGTAACTCCTAAAATTTCAATACTTGCATAGCATAGAAATGTATTTTTTCAATAAATTCAGGTTACTTTTCTGACAAGTGATAGCTCAGCTGGTAAGATTAATATCATTGTATTTTCTGAAACTATCCAGTGTTTCTCCAAGACATAAGAATTAAAAGGTATAGAGAAGGGGGAAGAGGGGTGGAGGAATAATAATTTAATGTCATCATAGGATGTGAGGAAGTGAAACTTCAGAAAAATCACTGTGCCTAGAAATACTGACAATAGATAGTGATATATGCTAACTGTATGCAATTTCTGTTGTGGACTAACTTCCACTGTGCAGTTGACTACTGACAAAACACTCCAACTTCCCTGTTTCAAATGTCAGCTATTTCTGTCCTACCTGTGAGGAGTTTGGGCGATGCTAAAGCAGATTTTGTAGATACAGCAAAAAATCCTTATTTCTATTCTCAAGAAAATCACCCGTAACTCTGTACAAGAAAGCAAGTCAGTTCTGATCTAGCTGCCAAACTTGAGTAAGCTTTAGACTCGGCCTTGTGAACTGATAACATTACTGGCCCTCTGTTCTCCTTCCAGCAGCACACCTTTTAGCTTCTGTCCCTCCAGCATTCACACATAGAGAGCTGAAACTGCATTTGCCTTAAGTTGCATACAGCTACACTCTAAGTTTAACCTGATTCCGTTCAGTGTTGCTTGTGCTACGTCCCCCAGCCAAATACTTGCAATTTCCCAGCGATAAATCAGAAACCCCTTCCCTCAGTTTACCCAGTAATCTTTTACTGGTTAGGTCATCACACAAGTACTGCCTGTAGAATAGTTCACTGACGCTGAATTTTAAGTGCTAAGAAAATATTCTACCCTGTTTCAGCAAGTAACTGTCTGGACAGACCTGTCAGAGCAATGTGAAACAATCAGCTCAACTAGCTGCTAGCTGCCTGCTTCAACTCCAAGGGAACTGTCAAAGAAGAATGAAGAGAAAACGGCTGATGTCCGTTCCTTTTATATTTTAATACTTGCTGTTGTGTAAATGTCTCAAGCCCTGCCCTGCAGTTTTGTAGAACTTCCCTGCGTGAAGCAGGAAGACATGAGGTTTCATTTAAGCCATATGTTTATTCATATTGAACTTGACCTAGGATCACATTAAAAACAGATTGCAAATCACTTAAGAGCTATTAACGCTTGCCAAAACTAACCTGTGGTTTTAAATACGAGGAAGGTCAAAGTAAATGAAAAGTAGCCTTTAACTCACTGCAGAGAAGTCATTTTATATATAGAATGCATAATATACATTTGGCATTTTAAAAAGTACTCAGCAGAATCCCATACGCAGCGTATTCTTGATGCAGATCGATGAAAAGATTTAGAATTTGAAGTCATTTATCTCAAGTTCAAAAGTAAGCATTAATCAGGCAATATCAGCACACACATTTAAAATCTGTGCACAGAAATCTTGCTGAAATCATTGAGACATCTGCACGAGAGAAAGCAATTGCAGAACCCAATAGCAAGTCTCTCATTTTAATTTTCAAAAAACTGCTTCAGTTTCAATTTGAGATGTACATCTTTATACTAGGGGGCTAAATCCAGCAGATCACTTAAACCTTGCCCTCAAGATGGAAATCAAGCATACGCCTCAGTGATTTGACAAAGGAAGATTCAAGCAGTGTCCAACCTGCTCATTTTATGGGTTTTTTGCCCCCCCTTTTATGTTTTAATAAAAAATATATTTTCAAATGAAGTTTTTTTTTATATACATTAACTATATTGTATATTTTGTACGTGGCCCAAGACAGTTCCTCTTCACAGTGCGACCAAGGCAAGCCAAAAGGTCAGACACCCATGGTTTAGATGAAATGATGTGACAGTGCAACTGTGAGTAGGGACTAGGAGATGTAGGGGCACTCACAGCACTTCACTTGTAAGCACACAGTACTTCCTGTAATAGTTATTTTGTAATGAGACTCATTTTAGCTGTTCATGACCTGGTCAGGATTTAATCAAAGCTAAAACTGCCAATGACAGGTGCCTGCTTCAGGCTCAGGGTAAGCTTCAGGTAAAATTATTTATGCTCTTCTGAAAAGATACTGGGCATGAGTAAGCTATTTCATGTTCCTGTGTTTATTAGAGGTTTTTTTTTTTGTCTTTTTAAAAATTATTATTTGTTACTGTTACCTTTTGAGAAGACATTGGACAGTACCTTAAAATTAGGAAGAACACACTCACTGTAACCAACCTTTAACATTTCCATGTAATAACTGCCTGAACTGGGACAAACTGGATTCCTGAAAGCTCTCTGTCTGCTCTACAAGCACCTGCGAGAATGTCAGTGCAATTCCTTAAGACTTCCTCACAAGTGACAAAAGGCATCAGGGCTGAGCTGGATTTGCACTCAAATTATCCCGTAAGCCTCCACGCAGCAGGCAGCAGAGCTGGAGACGGTCTCTCACACTTACCTCAGCGGTCTCTGCATCAGCACCAAGACAACGTGAAAGGAAGGAAATGAGACTGACAACAATAGGGAAGGATCAAATACTGCACAGCAGACGGGACAAGGAAATTGAGTAAAACTGAGTACTGGGATGACATAGAGAGGAAGCTTAGTACGTGAAAAGAAAATTGTAGGAATTGTAGGTGGCTTTTCTCTCAAGTCTATTGTTAATGCATCTCAGTGCTGCTTGGAAAGGAGATAGACTGCCCAGATGACCAAAGCAAAACACAAACGTATTAAATTCTGTATTACTTGGCAAGGCAGTGAATGCAGCATGAGACATCTGAATCACTCACTGTCCATGTGCCAATGCTTCAGAGGTGTCAGAGCAACTCTGACAGAGCCCCTTTCAGTTAATTCGCAGCTTGAGGTGGCACTTCTGTCAATGAAGTGGGTGACAACCAACCTGCAATAACAAAGACCAAGTCTTTGAAGCCATTCACCTTCGAGAATGTCAAGCCTAGACTGCTGACCCGGGTGTGGGGTATACACGGAAAAGACAGACATCCTTGAAGAGTATTATTTTTGCCAAATGACAAAGAAAATTTCTCCAAGCTACTACTGCTCATGTGTCCTAAGGCATAAGGTATCACAGTCCTGCTTTTCTTCCTCTGTGTGAGGCAAGCAGTGAAGACGACAAGAGTAATTGCTTGTCACGATCTAAGGAGAACTAGCTTTATGCTGTCTTTTGTCATCTGTAACTGTGGATTGTCTTGACCTTCCCCAGGATTGTCCCATGTAACAGTGAGGTATCTATAAATTAGGCCAGATAAAGTTGAAATTATGCTTGAGAAGCAACTTCAGCTCTCGTGAACAAGAAGCAACTCTTTCATCAAGATGGTTTATAGGGTGCTTATGTGACAATCTCACAAAATCCTTGGATGTTAATGCAGTGAGGAGCCACTAGTGGTGATGAAAAATGTGAAGACTTGGCTTATTTTAAAAAAGTATTTATAAGAGGAGAAAATGGCTCTGTCTCATTTCAAGTGAATGTAACTTCAACAGGACCGTTGGGGTGATTTAAAAGTTTGAAACCATCAAAACAAGTACAGCACAATGCAAGATGTTTTACGAGTTCCTGGTGTCCCTTGTATGCTGGGAAACAGAGGAGGCATGTAAAATTGATTCCAACTTTGTATGGCTTAATTCCCACTTTTTATCTCTGAAGTAAGTTCATTCACTGCCGTCACTTGCATTACTGATAGCTGTTTAACTGACCCCAAGTGAATAAATGATCCAGAGTGAATTAAATTTCCTATTTGTATGAATTCCCCAAACTATCTTACAAATAAATCCTTTCATCTACCTGCACATTTGACAAGTATTTTACTTTATCTTAAAGACGAAGAAACTTCTTCCCAAGGCAGGTGATGTAGCAAGCAAGCTGCTAAGGCCAAGAACAGAACTGAATCCTGATTCCCTCGCTGGCTGCCAGAACCCAGCATACTGGGAGGTGCTCCTAACCGCGAAGCAGACTGCACAAAAGAAATAAAATACCTTGTACAGTTACCAGATTTTTAAACTATGGGTAACAGCTCTCCTTTAGGACCTAGTCTGATGATATACAGATGAAGTATAAATACAGGAGAAACTGGAATACTGAATGTGAGCTGACTCCAGCTCTTGCTGGACAACCTCAAATGATTCTGAAGTGTGTCACTGCCACATGCCTTGTTTTTTAAAAGCCCTAAACCCTTCCTTGACTAGCACTATTCCAAAGCTCGATGTTGGGATCTTTATTTCTGTTTAGTTACTGATTTAGGGTTGCGGTTGCTGGAGGCTTTCCCCTGACTCACCAGAGAAGGAACCATTTACATCCCCACCTTCTCCTGCCTCCTCCCCTTTCTTCTTTCAGCCTGCCATCCTCTCAATCCTACCTGACAGCCTGCAGCAATCACCCTGTGAATGGTAAGTAATTTCCTTACTGACAGCCTCCCATTTACTCTGACATCTGTCAGCCCTCCCTGACACTTGAATAAGCATCAAGACATTAACAGTCTGGCACAGGTTTACCAGTTGGAATAATAATGTTCTGGAGGCTCCCAGCACACAGACGGCCAAAAAAGCCTCGCTCACTACGCTTAGCCATGGGTCTGGGAAGGGCTGCAGGAGGAGTGACAGCGGTGACACATTACCTGCTTGGATGAAATGTCACCTTTTGCTAAGGCCTGACCCACAGCTAGTAGAACATAGTGTCTCTCCCCTTCCTGCAATGGTGCTGGGATCTGGGCTATGACAGTATTTGGGAAAATAATGGGAAAGAGCAAACAGAAACAAAGGAAGCCTTCAGAAATAAATTTAAAAGCCCCAAACAAAACAAACCTACTACTATCTCTTCCCAAAGCCAAAACTAACCCTTCTTCTGCATTTTCTGACATTCATAAACCCTGTCTGAAATGGTGAACTGAAACTGGAGAGCTCTGAGCTGCCTTCTCCGTAGGGACTCATACTGCAAATGTCGTAAGGACAAAAGAGTCCCAATTTTAATGGATTATCAAAATGAGAAAACGATGCAGCCGTGTTTGCTTAAAGATTACGCTAGCACATGGTTTATTTCTCTTGTGTGTTGATTCTTCTCTTATTTAGCTGGTCAGGGACTCTGGTGCAGCGGAGCATCCACCAGCTCAGAAGGCATTCTCTTCCAGCGCTTCCAGCTGCACCGAGCGTGCCAGACTACCTCACACAGGGAATTCGTCCTTTTAGCCTGCAGCAGCGGTGGCTCTCAGACAAACCTCAAAGCACCAGTTACTGAGCAGCTTCTGTACCAGATGACTTTCAGGAAACCTGGTACGCTTCCCAGATGTTTAATAAACATGACAGTGCCCTCTACAAGTCTTTGGATGGAGATCAGTCATCTCTACCCACAACCAGTGCACAAAGGATTCAAAGGCTTCCCACAACTTTTGTTTTCAAGTACAATTAAAACATGCACACGTGTTTCCCTGTGCTTGCCATTTTGTGAAGGGAGCTGGTATGTTTTCCACCACTATGTGCTGTAAAACAGGCTTGCAGTTCAGAAGAACAGACAGGCAAAATGCAGAGATGTCCAGAAGACTAAGAAGAAAATAATGTTAGTGCTTTTAAGGCTTTACTTGAACTGCAGCTCAGTGAGGGGGAAAAACAAAAAAAAAAACAACAAAAAAAAGGAAGATTTATTACAGATGAAAGCAGTTTGGTGGCCTGTGTTAAAGGAATTTGGTGGGTGACCTCTGCCAAGTTCCAGGGAACACATCTGCATTTTCACAACTGTCACCATGGTATCCAGCAGCTGCAAGGGGAACGGCTTTCCTATTCTGCAAGTACTTCTAAGATGCTGAAAATCCCCCCAAACCACAATAGAAATTTGAAATCGCTCTCAAGAAAGATCAACATTCATGAAAACCAATCCCAAAGATTTCAGAGTAAAAGTTTTCTAAAAATTTAAATTTCAAATTATTTTATTATTAAAAACTTATTTAATATAAATTTACCAATGTTGCAAAAGAAAGGTTGGCATGAATAAAAATAATTAAAAGCCCCCAAATTTTTACAGCTGGAAATATGTAAGTACAATATTTGAACAACTTCAAATCATTTTCAATCCCACTCCACCTATTCCTGAAAAAGTTATCCGCTTTTGTTTTCCTACCAGCTTTCTGCTTTGTAAATTTGCCTGGTCAAGAGACAAGGCAGCGTCACTGGCACGTTTCCTCCCATCTCCACTGAATTGGAAGGCTGCCTGCTGCGTCCCCAGCTGTCCCCCTGCAGCTCTCAGTGGCGAGGAGGATTACAAAGCCCTGCAGAGCAAAACTGTCCTGGAGCCACCTCCCCTTCCCCTAACATGTACAACAGCAAAAAACAGGATTCTGAGCTGGCTCTCAGCCTGCAACCCTCCTTTTTAGCATGCTCTCTGTGCCACAGAAAGCTTGGAACAGAAGTTCCTGAGCTCACAGACTGCGGGAGGCACTGGCCACCAGACGGGATACAGAAGGCAAAACATGACCAAAAACTTCTCCAGCTACAGGTATCAGCCTTGGTTGTGCTGGCTGCATATTTAGATAGACACACAGAGAGATGCCTGTCTGCTGGGACTTGGCTTTCCTGGAAAGCTGGTGGGGTAGGAAGTCTAGATACTGATACTGTTGTGGTCTTTTCTGTGTTATTCTCTGTATCCCATGCAAGGACATGGTTTAGTGGGCATGGTGGTGACAGGTTGATGGTAGCACTTGATAAGCTTAGAGGTCTTTTCCAACCTTCATGATTCTATCTGCAAGTACTTGTCATTGAGCCCATACTTCTTACAGGCAGAAAGTGAACACAACAGTCTCAAATGAAACAATGCAGGATTAGAAGCTCACGTTTACACCATTTGACTCCTCAGTGGTTCATTTCATTAAATAATTCTCATTTGAAAACTGCTTAAATGTCACTTCATCCAGGAGAAGTGGATTCAAACCAGCCACTCTTGCATTGGAAGAAATAGTGCACGCTCGAAAGCTTGTCTAAATATGGTTTAGCAGGCATATTTTTACACTCGTGATAGCCTGCAACTCATCTGCTATGTCAGTTCAACAGCTTTCAATGGCAGCTTGCTTTTTTCCCCCCTCTTATAGTATACTAAAAACTACAGGCACTCTGCCAGAAACCAAGATTCATATTCTGTAGACTGTTATGCACACGCTCTACACTAATAGGAGCTGACCCAGGAGAGACTCATTAAACATTTACACGCTTCTGTCTGAGCACATGAATATAGGTATGTAGGCCAGGGCTGAAAGGAAAGAGATTCACACTGAAGAGTAATGTCCTCCCCGTGTTCACAATGAGGTTTAAAATCTATTGCGTTCTTGTTGTCAATGACCTAAGACAGATGTACTACTCTATGACAGCAGATATCAGACCAGATTTGTTTTTTTAAATAGTAATTTCTATTTCACATGTTAAAGTAAATACAATATTTTCCACAAAGCAACTTCAATTTGCTTCCAAATAGAGAATTTCAATTAAAAAAATCGATTATTACCCAATAGTCAAATAGTCACCAGGTAGATATCAGGACAGCTCTATTTACTCCTGAGGATGAGCACAAATTGTTGTACTAACCAAGAGCTAGAGTTCTGCACCTTGCTGTTCCCAGCAGAGGGGAGAACTTGGCTAAATTCAGATTAATAAGTAAATACAGATTGCTGAGGATAATTGAAGTAAGAGACTATTTTCTACCACAAAATTAATAACCAATCCTTGAGGAACACCACGTGAGCAGGTGACATCCTATACAGTCATACCAAAGTTTCTGCCTCTTTTGGCAAACCAAAGCATGTGATTGAAGCCCAAAGGGTTTTTTCTTTTGCTGACAGTTCCTTTCACCATCTCCTTCACTTTTCTTCCTGTGTGTGGACAGGAAGTATGGGCCTCATCTCATGTTACTTGCTCACACAGATCAGTGCTATCCTTAAATGTATTCTCAGGCATCACAAAGTTCTAAGAAGGATTCCACCTCTTAAGAAATTCCCTCAAACATTATGCTTTGGGAGAAGGAGGAGGGAAGGCATAACAATAAACAAAGATGGACTGGGTAAAATAAACCCTGACCACAAAAGCAACAACAGAACTCCAGGCTGCGGCAGATAATTAAGGGAGACTACTGCAGCTCCTGAGAGGAAATCAGAGGTCATTATGCGCAGTTTTCACTAATCCATTTCATTATGGTTTAAGCTCTGTACAGCTGCACTGCAATCACACAAGAGGAATGCCAGCAAGGAACAGTGTGAAATCCATGTGCATTCAAGTCTGTTAAAAACCTCTCAGCTGTCCACATATAAAAACCCCAGGCCTGCAAAGGCAAGTAGGTGATGACATGCTGCTTTTCTAGAATAAATGACAGACGGGTGGACCCCAGCTTTAGGTCCATCACAGGCCTTCTCCACCTCTCCGCAGATATAAACAGAGCTGCAGAAATACAGAATTGAAAGGTGCGCGTGTCAGGAAACACAGACAAAGGGAAAGAAGCTTTGTGAAACTTTGGATATAATGCTGCCAGTGGGCACTGATAGCTCTAATGAATGCTCTAATGAACTAAGATACAGCAAAGATATTTTCCTGGTTTTGTCAATGCAAAACCAGCTTATTTCTATGCAGCTGCCAGACGCACTTCATCTCCAAAGTTAGGGTTTCATCATGCACACCTAGAGTTGTGTGCTTTCAAAAAGCAGAACCAGAAATAGAAAACGCTTCCCCAAGCCAGTTTCCAGCAGTTAGCAATGTTTACGAGCATCCCTTACAACTGCAAACCCCAGACTTCAGAGCATCAAGTCAAGCTGCTGAGTGCCAGTAGGACACGGCTTCTTAGAAAAAATGGTGGTCACAAGGAAAGGTGGAGGTTATATCATCAGCAGGTGATCATCCCACTAGGTGTTATTGTTTAACTTGACTGGAGAAGCGGCCTCTAGAAGGCCATGAAGTTTGAGGTGAATACTAAAATTCTTATTTCAGGAAACATTATGGAGAAGACCTTACTGGACTAATCTGTGCTATGAGATTTGTAGCTTTCCCTTCATGAGTCTTGAAGGTGTGCATGTAAAATATTGAATTCACAGTTCAATGACTTCATATGGGCCCATTTGGGAAACAAATATCAGATCATTGCTGGCGCAACTCCTGAGACATCAGTCCTTGAAAGGTGAACTCTTGGTGATGCTCACTTCAAAGCCATGCCTGTGAAGAATTCCAATGGCAGCCCCAAAGCTAGAACCAGGAACAAGATTGAAAGGAATTCAACCGGTGTTAAAACTGGTCTTATAAGCTGAGTCCTGGAGGGTGAAAGAATACCGTCTCTTCCTCTCCCTTCAATATTTACTAGTATCATCTATTTACTAGTATCATCTATTTACTAGTATCATCTGGAGTGGAAGAGAAACTGCAAATGCAAAAACATTGACAAGTAGAAGAGTCTTTTGTTGTAGGGACCAATAAGTTTAAATTGCAGCCTCTGCTGCAACAAATCACCCATCTGCAGAGCCGGTGATAGAGCAATTACTTCAGAGAGCTGATATGTGGACTAAAGGCATTATTTAATGCGGTTGCCAGAAAGCCCTTCATAAAAATTCATGACTGCAGCATCTGGTCCTAGTTACCCTGAGACTTCTTGTGTGTTCTCCTACAAAAAGCAGAGAAACCATGCTCCGTGTTTCATCAAAAGAGCTGTTCTTGATTTCACTGTGGTGCGCAAGGCAAGGCTCCCATCACCAACCATTACAGAGCTGGCTTTTCTATCAGCTATGGCTAGGGAGCTTCATTTCAGTCTGCTCTACTGACCTTAGGATCAGGCAGCGATCTGCTTTAAACAATATGATCACACCTAGCAAAAGCAAACCAGAAAGCCTTAAGGATTTTACTTCATTCATGTGAAGAAACAGAATCCTTAAAGGGGCACTGCTACTAGCATCTGTGTCTTTGAAATTGTTTACAATTTTTACTCAATAGTAAGCATAAACTACTGGGAAATATAAAAGTCATTTCATAGGGTGGTACACAAACATTTCCTTTCTTGTTGAAGCCTTGCAAATATTCCAAACATACTCCCTGAGAAGTGTCAAAAAGATCTGCATCAAATGGGAGATAAAAATACCAGTGTGAAGCAGAGAGCCATTGTTTCCTAAAGTGCACTACTTAGAAAACTGGAAACAGGCAATGAAGTTTAATTCAGCTGGTCCCAAATCCTGCACATTAACCAGCCCACCTCTCCAAGCACACTTTGGAGATGACTGTTTGCTATTAACACAATCAGAAATGAGTCTGTTGGGGAATGAAGCCCGGGGCTCCCACATCCTTCCCAGGGGTGCATGGCGCTGGCAGCTGCAGTAGCCCAGGGTGCCTGGTGGCTTCCCAAGAACGCAGTGCTCCAGGGATCACATTGCTCAGTGTGGACAGTCTCATCACTGGAGCTCTCAGAACCAGATAAATGTATCAGGAAAATACCTACCTTTGATTCATTTAGGCATTTTTAAGCTCTAGTGTTCAAGCTCTGAGGCCAACTTGCTAATCATGTGGTCACCCTCCCTTCCAGTGACAAAGAGGGTCATAGATCAGAAAGTGCTGAACATGACAGCCTAGCTGAAGACGAGTACTGCAAGTTGCTATCATAACACCTGATAATTGATAACTTATCACCCACAGAAGGCAGACAGAAGTTCCTGGTTGTTTTCTTTCTCCTTCAAGCATTTGTGTCTATTACCAATTCTGGCTTGTGAGTTTACCACACTGCCTTGGATAATGCGATTCAGTACCCTTCCTCAACCGTCCCTCCCTCCTCATCAAGCGTTAACATATATCCATGGAATTGCTACCAGTACATTCCTGAAAATCGCTTTCCTGACATTCCATATTTTTTATTCTCATTGGAAAAAGCAGCCGATGCAGAAAGAAAAATGAGGCAACACAACATTCATAAATTCAGAGGTTGGCAGATAAAAAATTTGCTTGGATCAATAGGGGTTTCCTAGCTGAGAACTGGCTTCTGCTCGGAAATCACTGCTGGAGCAGAGCAGGTCAGAAAGACCAGAATGGCTTTGCTTTGCCCTCCCAGACTGCTTTTTTTTCCTTGCGGTTCTCACGTGCCTTTTTAATAGGGGAGATTTGTAACCCATGGAGAACAATTTACTCCTGTTGGTGCCAGCATTAAAAATTCAAATAGACAGACACAGCCAGAAAAGACCTGTGATAATTATGAGAGTGCTTTCTCCCACCCCTAGTTTGTGGCCTTGCTATAACAATGGCTATTACTTTTAATACTGAGATACTGAGCAATAACTGTGGAAATTTCCCATCTCTTAAAGTGCTTTCAAGTGATGTAACACACTAATTTCAAGAATCTACTGTGCTGGTATTTAGAAAATAGCACAGAAGAAGAAAGCATACTTTTTTAAAAAACCATTTGTTAAGTCCAAAATAGCTATACTGATGAGAGATCCAGATTAATATTAATGATTATTTTACAGATGTCATAATGTTTCTTGTGTTTAGGAAGTTAATGGTCCTTAAGCAACTATTTCAGAAACAAGAGAAATCTGATTACTCTCCAGAAAATACATACATAGAACTACATGGGGTAGACCTCCTCTGGAGCTATTTTCATTGAAATATGACAGCTTATTCAGAGGTGATTTCTTAAAAACAATTTATTTGCTGGTATTTTTCAAAGCTCGATTGAATTGAATGTACTTGTAAGCATTTTCATTCATAGTCATTTTGGTAAAAATGGTAATAAGGACAATAAAATTTCAAGTTACATAAATATTTCTGTGTTTAAGTCATAAAACAAACGTAAAAATGAGGCTACTCACATTTTTTGTTTGTGTTTTTTTTTTTTTTTTTTCCCCGCAACTAACCGAAGCCACGTCAAAAGCTGCAATCTTTTCCTATGCGGTACTTCAAAGTAGCTCTAAATGGAGATCTATCATAGCATGTGCTACTACAGAAAAAGGTACACAGGCCCATAAAACATAGCATTTTGGGATATATTTTTCATTAACATACACTAATAGCAGAAAATGTTGCTGGTATTTCATTCAACAAAGTGAGCTAGCCAGCATTTACTTGTGAAAGTTCCACAAGGAAACCAAAATCTCAACCCTTCTCTGCCTCGTGCCTTGCAAAGCCATAACTGCTTTTGCGAAGCAGCCAGATGAACCATTCCTGGAGTACAAAGAATGGGGATGAGAGTTCTGAAGCTGCCCCAAAAAGTTACATCACTTTATAAAGCTATGGGATAAGCTATAATTTATGCTGGTCACTCCAAAATTAATGCCTATTTATTTCCATAGAAACTACATCTGATACAAAGAACACAATAACACTATTTGATAGAGCAAATTCTCAGCTACAAAACTCTAGTTTTCAACAGTCACCTCCATGAGCTCTTCATTTTTGCCAGTGATGATGAAGAGCCTGCATGCCGTGCTCGTAACAATCTGCACCAGCAGAGGTGACCACTGTCACTGTCGCCACTGCTGAAATGCAGCACCACCTTCCTGTGCTTACATCCACTGTTCCATCAATGTTCAGCAAGTGTCGATGAATGTCAATGGGTGCAATTTTTTCCCCATGAAGGAACTCAATTCCACACCTTTGCTTCATATGCACTTCCATGTCAGATGCTATTTTGTTTGTCAGGCGACGCCATTTTGTCAGGCGACGCCATTTTGTCAGGCGACGCCATTTTGTCAGGCGACTGCCCCTCTGCTGCCATTTATCACACAGCAACAAAACGGAATGCAATACTGGCAGGAAAGTTCAGCCTCTACTGCCATACCACCAACATCCACCTCTGACATTGTGGGCCAACATAATAAAATAGGAGAAAATAAAATTACTTTCAGAGTAGCTCTCATAATACTGAGTGCCTCACATCTAAGTAACGCTGATGTGCAGGAAGGGAACTCTTGAGTTCCTGACTAAAATTTTACCACTGAGTGGAAAAGATGATTTCTGTGCTTCCAATGGGATCACCCTCTGAAGCTGTCTCCCGGGATAATGTATAGGTACGCAGAAGTAATGGGAGATGAAAAGCAAGGAACAGCAAGAATGGCAAGGAGCTGAATCCTGACTGACCATGAGAGGTTCTGCCTGTGCCGATCGGTTATCTTTCCCAAAAGGAAATAGCCTGTAGTCTGCAGAACACACTTAAAAGGCTTCTGCCTAAAGCATGTGTCCAACCTGCTAGTTTTATGTTTTTGTCGCCCTCTTTTTTTTTTTTAACGTTTTAATATAAAATACATAAAATAAGTTTTGTTACTTACATACATTACCTGTATTATATATTCTATATGCGGCCCAAGACAACAGCTCCTCACTCACTGCAGCTGAGACAAGCCAAAAGGTCGGACATGCATGGAAGGGCTGTAGGAAGGCTTCAGAGCAGGTAGTGGGAGCTGCTAGGGAGATGGAGCTAAGTTCTCACTGCTGAGATGAGGCCGTGTGACAGACACGCCAGGTCCCCAGCGCTGCAGCTCAATCTGCCCATATTTGAGCTAGTTATGTCTTTCCCCCACACTCTGTTGTGACATG
Organism: Penelope pileata; assembly: GCA_013396635.1. Taxonomy (NCBI): domain Eukaryota; kingdom Metazoa; phylum Chordata; class Aves; order Galliformes; family Cracidae; genus Penelope; species Penelope pileata. The sequence continues at coordinate 874,302 of WBMW01001490.1, read as the reverse complement.
TGGATCCAATCAGCACCCTGATCCCTTCTGGATATCACATACTTCCCTTGCTTGGGTTTTACCACCCCACCGCACGCTTCCTTTGAAAGCCTGCCTCCTCCTTCATTACTGACTTCCTTCGGCTTAATAACTCCCTCCACTCTGTCTGTGTTCTGGGCACAAAGGGAAAGTTTTATTACTGCAACCCAGACTGAGCGGTGCACACCCTGCAGTGCTGCAAATTTGGCTCCCAGGATGCGAGCTGTGGTGGGGCCTAACGGCCCCAAGTGCTGTCCTTAATGCTTTACAGCACTGCAGGCTTCACGTTCAGACACGAGTTCTTTAGCTAACACTTGTTTCTTCTGCAGTGCCAAAGTGTTGATCTGGACACGCAGGAAACAGAACATCACCTGGGAGATGGATATATTTTTGTAGAAATAATGCCCAGAGCTGTGGGTCCAAGAGCTTCTGTTTTGCTCCACCTCAGCACCTTCCAGCCCTGCATGGGGCAGGGCATGGAAATTGCTTTGCTAGTGGCGGTGCATGTATGCCAGCCCCAAGGTGAACTGTGCTTTCCCCTGAGGTACCAGCAGCTCTGTTTTTCTCCAGTCTCCCATCATTAATTGTCTCCAAGTTGCCCCGGTAATCCCCGTGTCAGCTGTCCTCACCACACATAACTGCTGCCGCTATTCATGGTACAAAGAGGAACTGGTGAAATAACAGACTGGTTGTGAAATACATTTTTTCCATAGAAAGACAGAAAAGTTTGCTAGACAGCACAGAAGCAGCTTTCAAAATTCTCCCTGACAAAGCACATCCCTGCCCAACAATCCGTAGTTTTCCTCTGTGAGTTTAAAGCTCCATCTGCCAAAATAATGGTTGGATACAGACTGTCATATGTAGGTTTAAGGTACTCAGAAATCTTGATCCTATCTTTGCATTGTCCCTGTGTGCTTTCTGTCAGTTGGCTCACCCTGGTAGGGGAGGGAGAACCAAGGAACATGGGCTGCTAACGTGGCAGGCCCACAGAAAACCTGCACAGCTTCTCACCATGTGCTTTAGTGAGCTCTCCAGTCAGGACATGGTGCTTCTTTCTAATGCCTCTGCAAGTAACATGGCCTGCAAAGAAAATTCGTCAAGGTTTGCAGAAGCACAGTTCACTCTTGTAACTGAGTCTGGTTGGACGTCACAGGGAAACATCTGTGCCAGCTCACAAATTCCCCGTTTCATGCTGCGGCCACATAATGAGAGTAAATAGCAGCGTGCAGAAGAGAGGCCCCATTTTGAAGTCAACATAGGCTACATCTGGCGAGATGAAACAAAGCCATAATGACCCTGTTGAGAAGGAAGAACATTGCTCCTTCTTGGACAAACGAAGTTGTGAGGGGCTGAGGAATGGCCTGTCTTTAAGGCTAGCGGGAAATGACGGATTTTAATGAAAGCGCTTCTGCAAAAGAGAAGAACTTTTCAGTGATTCTTCAAAGTGAGGGAGCCTGTCCATCGTCCATCGTGCAAAGGAGTCCAGACAGAAGTGAGCATAAAAAGATTCTCTTTTTCTCTCTCAAGACATTTATTCACCTCCCTGACTCTGAGGTACAATAAAATTTCCAGAAATTTCAAGAGTAAATTAATGAGTTAACTGCTTTGCATGCATTCAAAACTCTCCACTGCTGCCTAGCATTGAAGCATGTTTTCACAGTTCAACACAACAGCTCATTGGAATTTAGCAAAAGCACACAAGTGCCTCAGGAGGCTTCAGAAATCTTGGCACTCAAGGTGATAGCACTTGCATTTTGGATCCTCACCTTCCAAGGGATGGATTCAAACTGGAAAATAGCAACCTGAAGAATGAAACTTATCTACAGATTATCTGGTCCCATCAGATCCACCTGGTTCACAGGCATGCAAATGCAGTGATTAAACCAAAATTACCTAGACTACAAAGTGTATTCTTTAGTTTTCACTTCTGAAAACTACTTAAGTGATTCCTAGAATCTCCTTCCTACCAGATCTGCAGGGCAAGCAGTCTTTTTCAGTTACATATTACTCCAAAGGCAGGTACCTCTCTTTTCCCCAGAGATGAGACATTTGTTTATCTTGCTTCCAAGCAGAGACCACCGAAGGGACTGTAAATAATGCAAAGTTGATCAGAAAACTAAGTTAAATTAGAACTGAGTTGTGCCAGGGGAGGTTCAGGTTAGATATTAAGAAAAATTTCTTCCCAGGAAGAGTGGCAATGCACTGGCACAGGCTGCCCAGGGGAGTGGAGGAGTCACCGTCCCTGGAGGTACTCAAGAGCCGTGGAGATGTGGCACTGAGGGGCATGGCTCAGTGGGCATGGTGGGGATGGGCTGGCGGTTGGACTTGGTGATCTTAGAGGTCTTTTCCAACCTTCATGGTTCTATGATAACTGTGAGTTGCAACAACTTGAAGACACAGGAGGGGAAGCAATACTACTTTCACTGTAAATAGATATGGAGACAAAAAATGAACTCACGTCAAACTGCTTTTAGTTCTGCCACTGAAAACCAACAGAGATACAACAAATCTAGGAAAGTGTTAATGGAAAGCTCATTCTTTCCTTTTTCATTGTTTTTGCTTAAACATGAAGCTGGCCAGTTGTTAGAGTGAGACTTGGTTTGAGGAAGTCCCTAAGAAAGGCAAGCACGTGAAAAAAGATGTTCTCCTTTACTTCTGATTTTGGTTTATGCTGTCTAAGTCATAAGTTACTTTCCTTCGCAACCACTAAACTTTATGCTGATGGCAGGGAAGTCTCAGATTTGTTCACATTTTTAGAACTCTGGAAATGGTTTGTCAGTTGTTCACAGTTCTGACGCTTTTACATACAAACAGAAGTCACTCAGCTGACTTAATGATAGATTTCTCCTTTATAGCACTACCTTACTTATAATCATTCACGGGCCTATCAGAATACTCACTATTAATATTTTTAAATAACATTTTATTAATCATCTTCTCCAAACACAGAAGTTGGCAGATGCTTCCTCACTAGTTGAAATGAGGAAGCGTATCCCAAAAGTATCTGTGTTTCCACACAAATTTGCCCCCAGGCTCCACAAGACACGGTTGCTAGCTTTTATGGAGTGGGGCCATGATATTAACTTTTCCTTTTGCATTTCAAAGGAAAGCCAAATGCTTAGTAAAAAGTTCAAATAGGTTTTGAATTTGATATGATCTAAAACTGAATAGCAACAAATAAAGAAACGCTATCCAGTAATATTCAGTTTGCTCAGAGAAATGTTCTTGTAGCACCAATTATGAGCTGCACAGTTCTCCACTAGTTATTCCACAACAAAGCTTGTGGACAAAAGGTAAAAGGATTTACATCAGCCTCCAAATTCAACACGTTTTGGAGACCAGAACTCAGAAGCAACAGTCAAGCTTCACTGCATGCAGCACTTACAAAAAAACAGGTCCTGCTGCACAGCTCCTGAATGAGACACCCCCTATCTTTTCGTTTACACTTGCTTCTGAGAGCTCAGCATCAAGTTGCTGAAGGGAATTCATTTGCATACGTATGCTCTGAATACATCCACAGAGCCTGAAAAACAGACACACTTCAAACAAGGAAAGGATACATGCTTTGCTGTGAGGTATTTGGCAAATAGAAAAGTTTCTTGTGGATAATGAGCCTTTCTTTTTTTTAAACAAAGGAAGCAAAACTACACAGAAGGTTGAAGAGTGACAGTAACGCCTAGACACCAAAGATTTCCAGCATAGACTTCCCAGAGGGAATAAGGATTTTGTACATCGGGTATCTTCTCATTTATCTTAGCACATTCCTGAAACATTGCAGGCTCGGGTAGGTGGGATGGATGTGAACCGTCACTGACCCGAGAACCGCTCGAGTTCACAATTTGGTTGCAGTGTCCACGGGGAAGCTGCGACAGTTTCTGCTCATGCAAGTTCCTGGCCCCTTTCTGTGAATTTAGCTGATGACTGAAAGAGTTGAGCAGAAAGCCAAGCCAGGCAGCATTCAGCATCCCACCATCTCCATACCAGGGCAGGCAGCTCAGGTAGAGGAGATAATGTGCAAACAGCCCTCCACAATGTTCTTCAAACTCTTAGGGAGTTTCTTCCATTGACACTACTAGATTATTGGTCACATCTCTATAAAGCTGATAAGAACCGTCGCAGACAAAATGCAGGCTACTAATAGATCATGCAGTCACATGTTGAAAGATCACGTTGGCAGTAACCAGGAGGAAAAAAAATCTCAGCACAAGGGAACCACCAAGCCTGTTTTCCTACTCAACAAACTCCCAAAACACAGTTTAAACAGAAGAAATGCCTCCTGCTGCAAAGCGATACTTTGTTTTTAGAAGATGGTATTTTGGAGAAAGCGGGAGAGCAAAGGACAGTCTTTATCAGAATACAAGTATCTATTGGGAAAAAATCCCCTTCAGTTTATTCTTCTTGCCAAATGATATGAGGGGAGATGGATCAATGACATATTTCTTGAAATGAAATTTCCTGATGAAGGGAGATTATACAGCAGTGTAAGCTTGCTTAGAAGCCATAAGCAGCAATTTCACATCCACTTTCCCCTGCAAAGAAAACTTGGCAAAACACATAGGTTTGGAGCACGTATTTATATCATGAAGAACTTGGCTAGGGCACCTAAGACTTGCTATGACAAAGACTGGGCATGCCGTGCCCTGGTACGGATGGTTGCCCACAGAAGCAGGAGGAAGTTATATGGTATTTCAGGAAGAAATGCAGCTCTTAAGTTTCACTTTAATTGTGTGCGTACTTAATCCAGTGCTCACAGAGGGACGACCCACACAGAACCCTGCCCAACCAATCTGACAGCTACCAAATATATCTGCACCTACCGTTTTTAATTACACTGCAATTCGTTTTTGCATCACCAGTGATGGTTTCACGACTGTGCTGCCTGCACGGTCAGGCAGAAGGGCAGCTGCTAGACAGTGCAGCGTGCTGAGAGCAGAGCTTTACGAAGGTTTGCTTCCTTTCTGTGGTCTCAGTGAGACTGAACTTGCCACTGAGAATTAGTTCAGAGGCTGAAAGACAAAACGTTTTTTTCCCTTGATTTTAGAATGGGCGTTTTGTGTTAGGTGACCTATTATGGAGTATTTTGACACGATATCACCACATGCCCTTTGATCAGTCCTATTACAGCAACAGATATAAGCTGTTTTAAAAGCCAGTGTGCGTTTCAAGATGCAGAGTAAAGAGGAGCTTGCTTCACCTGCAGATGAACATACCCCGTTCCACCAATCTACTGAATTGAACTAAAGGAGGTTACCCACTCATGGGAGAAAGCTGAAATGCCAACCTATTAAATCCCATTTCTGTAAATCTTTGCATCAAGTATAAGGCATAATAAATCATGTTTCTGTATCATTTATTCAAAATATGATGAACGGCAGTATTCAAAGGGAAATGGTAACATTCCCATTCTACTTCTGCACGTCGGTGTCAGACCCTGAGCTCCAGACTGCCTCCATCTCTTTCCTACTATTGTTATTATTAACACACGTAGGTTCTTCCCTCAGCTGTCAGCCAGGCATAGGAAGAGCTTCTTCTAAACTCCGTCAGAGCTCATTTATTACCTTCCCTCAAACCTGCCTCAGAACTCTCCTTTGCAGTGATAAGCAGAGAAAACTCAAGACGTTTTAGGGTGCTGATGTGGCCAGACTCCTGTCTGTGGTACTGACTGCTGTGTGTTGCACTGACTCCTAGTGCTTCCATTTCTGGGGATATCAACTTATTCTGCATTGACTCAGATGCCAAGTTGCCAAGGGCAAGAACTGTCTCCTTGTTTCATGTTCACACTATTCTGAACATGAAACACATGATGAAAGGAAATGTGAAAAATAAGGTTCTGATTAACAACAGCCCTACCTGCAGAAATAGGAAGCACTTCAAGAAGCAGTGAGAGTTTTTCAAGGCTGACAATGTTTAGCACCACCTACATTCACAACACAGCAGTAACACTCATTCTCACAGGAGAGCTGTCAAGAAGAGGTGTCATTTTGGGGTCCAAAATCGTTGAAAAATGAAGACCCCCATGCAGCTCACAGGTCCTCTGCATTTAGCTCAGCAGCAGGAAGCTTCTAAAATGGATGTCAGGCTACACTTAGGCCGTTATACCACAGGCAATTCTGACTTGCAGCGAAGACAAAACCGAAATTGTTTCAGATGTATTAGTACAACTGTTGAACCTAATGCTGATTCATTCTGTATTTTCTCCTACAGCAACTTTCTAAGCATGCAATCATCATTAATTTTTTATTTTAGAAGACAGTAAAGTTATAATTTTGTCCTATATTAGGCAAGGCACTATTAAAAAGCTCTGGAACTACTGCTGCAACACTTGCTAGATCCTCAGAGCACTGCTCGTTCCACTGAAAGGAAGCTGCCACGGGAATGGAGTAATTGAACGTCTACCCAAAGGAAGAAAACTTTTGCTGCCTTACTGATTTTATCATGAGACATTAAAAAAAAGTCACTCTGATGAGATCGTGCCTTCACAATAGGATGCTCATAATCCCAAACCTCTCGCAGATCCCTTTCACATTAGGGGAACACAGTAGAGGCATTTCCCCTACTAGATATCTACCCCAGCTTAACAAATAGGCAGAATCTCACAGAGGTATGACAGCAAAGACATTTGCTATCCTGAGAAAACTCCAATTGAAAAATTTCCTGAGAGATCTTGAACTGACAGGATTCTCAGACAAATAAGCTATTACAAATTTCACAGGCTACAGGGCTGGATAGGGCTGTGGGAGCGTGATGTCTTGTCCCAAAAGAGGATCCATCACCATTTGAAAACTGAACTTTAAGTCACATATAAATTGAAAAAATCTTTGAGAACCTATAGTGAAGTTAAAAATCAAACAGCTAATGCAATAGATCAAAGTACAACAGCTACTTCCAGCAGCTGATCTCTTAGCTAAGTGAAGCTGAATTTTGTTCTCCAGCTGTTGAGCCAAATCTTCAGCTAGCATAAATTTGCATAACTTTGTGAAAGTCAATGGAAAAGCCCTGATTACTGCACCATGCATAAAAATTACCAAACTGCAAATTGTTCAGCAAGATTGTTCATAAATCAAGCCACGACTGCATGTACCCTTGCCCTGCATCTCAACTTCCCCAGCAATCCCCCTGCCACCTTCCCTCTGGCCACACACATGACCCTCAGCTTCTCAGAGAAATAGTGACCCTGCATTTGTCCCGATGTTCTGAGAAGTCTTCCAGTGGACTTCCTAATTATTTCTGCAAAGAAAAAAATTCCTTCTGAGAAATCAACAAGGAGTTTGGAGGAATAGGAACTGAAAGGAAAAGCAAATACTGAGAAAAGTAAAGCATCACAGGCTGAAACTTATCATCTATCTGTGAAATAACAATGCCAGCTTGTGAGAGAGAAAACTAAAACCAGCTAAAACATTCCTCACTGCAAGAAAGCTAAGAATCAAACAATAACTCTACCTTTAGACAGCTTCCCAAGATGTGGAAGCTGGAGCCTGCTAGAAAATCCACCTTTCTTTTCCTTATTAATCTAGTCACCTTCACGGTTTTGAAGCTTTACAGTTAATGTTTTGGAGAGTTTCTATGCTTTTGTAGTTTCAGAAATACAAAAACTTATTTTGTGTAAACTGAGATTCTCATGCAAACTTACAATTCCAGGAGGATTTCAAGAAAAACATCAGAAAGCAGGGAATTCACATTGTGATCAGAGCCTGCGCTGCCTCAGCATCGAGGCAAAGAAGTGAGGACAGGAGCAGTGCCTCTTGTGTTTTTAAGCAGAATCCCTGAGGATCAGAATCTGTTTTTCTCCCTTATCTTAACAAGGGAGAGACTCTGCCTTCACACTGGTCTGAACTAAAATTTCTGGGCTGTTTTGCTAACCCTATCAGGTCACAGCACACCAGCTGTACACAAACAAGGACCTTTCACAGAGGCAAGGACAAGGGAAGAACCTCCGCTCTGCCCCTCTGACCTCTCCCCCAGCACCTTTACAGCAGGCACAGGAAGAGAAGTGCACCATGCCCCAGCCCATTGCTTCACTCTGGTGTGGGAACCAACACGTAGCATGAAGTTACTACTGATAACAACGTTAGAACCAAGATGTAGCAGGATAAAAAGGGGCCAGGCAAGGCCCCTACTGAGATTCTTCCTGCGTAGCCTCAGGTGAGCAAGGCTCACAAAGATTAACCCATGTCACATGCAGGAGGCTTACCTGGTATCACCCTCCAGAACGTGGGCAGGAGAGTGTCAGCTAAGCAGGAATTAACACAGAACTGCACTCCCTTAAACCCCATGGCCTTGCTCTGAATCAGTCCAGGCGCTGTTAACTTGTCAGCTTTCAGTGAGCACGCGTGGGCGTTGGGGAGAAGCATCAAGCTCTGCTTTTGTCCAGATAAAACAACTCATAAACAGCCTTCATATGAGAGTGGGAAAATGCACATCTCTACTCCATATCTTTCTCCCATTCATTTTGGCAATAAAAACTATCTTTCTTCTTGGCAGGAAAATTATTTTCATGCTTTGAAGTCTGTCTGCATTTCAAAGGCAGGGATTTTCTTCAACAACACACAAGAGATGCAAGCAGACCGATGGAGAGAACAGAGGGCTCACCAGGGCTGATACTGAAATAACCTTTCAAATGAACTTTGTCTCAGTCTTGTTTCATCCTTTAAAACAGGAAATTTAGTTCTATTTCTCATATACGGTGTCTTTGGGCCACTTAGCAAATCCTGTTTCCTTAGTATAATTGTACTAATTTTAACCATGAGCAGCTTGCAATCACTGCAATACCTTCTGACTACGACTATTAGAGCATTTGACAGTGATGCACACAAAACGGCACTGAGTGATTAGGTGCATCATTAGTGGGAGATGTTTCACCTCATCATGATTAAATCTTCTTGGCAGTCAGTGTCACATTTCCCACGGCTGTTTGATCACTCACTCACACCAGAATAGATCTGGACTAATTCACCTGAGGTCAGTGGGAGTCCTTCAGCACTGAAATGCTGTAAACAATAGAAGAAGCAACCTTCAAGCTGTGCCTGTGCAGAAGCTCTAGAGAAAACTGACCTGCCTCAAAACTCACAAAAGGAGCTAGGAGCCTTGCTTCTGGCCTGCATCCTGCTATAACCTGGTTATTCCACATCTCTGCCCACACAGCCGAGGCTGCACAGTGATGGCATCCCTGCTCAGCCATAAAGACAAAAACCTTTATTTTGGCACAGTTACACTGACTGAAGATGACATTTAGCATCACAGCCTGCACCAACAGAGAAAGGAGTGAATGGAATCGACTGAAAGCACAAATTTGCTTTTCTGAGCATAATGGTCTTAGCATGGTACTTTATCAAATTCCCACTGCATACAAAGCAGCATAAAGATTTTCTCCTCAAAAGCATGAGCTGTGGCATGAGGAACTAAGTCTGTTCTCACCAGGAAGAAAGCATGATTTGAGAAGCTTTCCGTATCATCAGTTTGTTTTGTGAAAACAGCATAGTCAAGAAGTCTCTACAGGCAACTCCACTGCATGTGCTCTTCCAAGATTAAAGAAATGTAACTTGGAGGATTCCAAACCGTTATATCAAGCAGGTAGATGAAACACATTCTGTTTATTTTTGCCCAGGGGAACTTTCAGCTGTATACATCACCCTGATTTGTTTTTTCAGGAGTAATAGGATAGCAGAAGCGTGCATGCAACTGATAGTACTTTGAAGGCAAAGTTGAGTCTTATGAGCCTGATGTGAAGAAGGAAACAGCAATGTGACAATACAAAGCATCCCTGAACTACGTTTTACAAGATCCTCAGAAGATCAATATAAGCAGGACAGCCTCCTGTAACCCTCTGTCACTAAGTGACTAGTTCCCATTTCATTTGTTTTCAGCCAGGAGACTTGAGCTTAGAGCATTTACTCAACCCATACGTTTGTAGTGAGTATGTAAAAGTACAGGCTGATAACAGATATAAAGGTTAGTGGGTGGAAACACTTCATCCTTAAATGTGCACCTCGAGGCTGCAGCGGCCAGCAGCTTGTCAGAAAGGACATTTATGCTCCTCCTGACCCAGCCAGGTCTTCCCTCCTCTTTTTCACCCTCTACTCTTAGCATAGTGAACCAGCTCAGAAAAGGCTCATGAGCACCAGAGCCAAAGCAACAGGATCAGGTGGGGAAGGAGCATGGTGGAGATGAGTGGTTATACCAACTCAACCTTAGGCACAGCTCAGAGAGAAGAAAGGCTGCATTCAGTAATTTAACTGCTCACTCACTGCTCATGGGCCTTTTTGAGGCACTTCATCCTGTGCTAGGGACAGAGAAGGTAGAAGAAATCCCACTGGCGCCAAGACGCAGCATTAAGCACCCAAATAAAATTCCATCAAAATTTCTTTTCCTGATTCACCTTGACTGGCAGATCTCTCTCTTTTCCCTAGTGTATGTAAATAAAACAAGCCAAAGTTTTATCCTCCAAGTCAAGCAGCATTCAAGCTTCACTGCAGCCAAGGTATCCTTCTAACCTAAGAGTACAGTGCCTGTCTGTAATGAAGTCCCTTGGGTGTTCTGTGCATTCCTGCAGTGTTTTGACAGATGGAGGCCAGAAAGCCCAGCACCCAGCAGGACTGATCCTAACACAATCACTCCTGGGTAATGGCTCGTTTTGCCTGGTCAGATGTCTGCCCCTCAGTAAAGATCACCAAACTTCACTGAGAAGACCACCACACACAGAAAAGGTTACTTATCCCATTCATTTAATCCTCATGGCAACACCCAACAAGGGAGCCTGCCTGAATAGTATTAAACACCAGATATTTAAAACGTAAAACTAAAGTGCATTTTAGGTTGCAGAAACTTTGCCCTGTAGTCAGAGAAAGGCACTGCACCAGTAAACAGAGGAAAAAACCAGCAGTTGTTACATGTTCTTGTGGAGCAAGATTTTGATTCGTTCTTTATTTCCCTTTGCTCAAGCAGATAGCACAGTAGTGACATTTCACTGTTTCCAAGCACAGAAATGCTGGTTGTCAAGTTCCTTATCCAGGAGGCAGACAGGAAACTTAATCAAAGCAGGTGTTTTCTAATATTTGCTGTGGTTTGGTTGTAACTCTGAAAATCACTGAAGATCCCATGAAATCACCTCAGAATTTGAGCCTGATTCCACATGAATGTTTACCGAGTTTCAGATGAAACCTAGATTATTGCTTTTGGCTGGAAACCATGGGAAATATGTTAACTTCATATGATCAGACCACAAAATCTGTGGAAAACGAGCAGTCTAATCTGAGCTTTGTTTTGAAAGGCTTGGTTTCATTCAAACTCAAAGCAAAGATCAGCTACTGGGAGTTCACATAATGCAAAACCAGAAATAAAACATACACAAAGTCCCTGAGAAATGAAACCATGTTATTATACAAAGAGCTCCTACTTCCCTTTATATGTTAAGTGAAAATTACATTCTTTTCTCCATAGGTTTCCATGCTTTTTTTCAAGCTTAGAAGTGAAGACCACTAGCCACCTCAAACACTGTCTCTGCTGAGAGACCATGTTATGCAAGCATTACCTTGGGGATTGCTACTTTTTTGCCCATTTTTTGTCTTAAATCTGAAGAAAGGAAACACCAGAGTCCTTTATTTTGCAGTGGAAGGTTTGGGATTGGCAACATTTTGTTAAAAATTGTATGCAGGGGACCCATCACACTAATTTAATTGTAACCAATACCTCTGATCACAATAAAGACAGAAAAGTTACATTTCCCAGTGCTTGTACAGAGTCTGCAAGACAAGAGAAACCACGCAGATACCCACATTACAAACAACCCTACACCGATGATATGGCAGGAAGCCACATTTAAAGGAGATAACGATAGACCTATGGACTTGAAAAATAGTTCTCTGAGACAAACTATGCAGGGTGGCCCTTGCTCTGCCTATCCATCACCGTAAAGGTTCATCATCAGCACGTCTGACTGCATTCAAGCCCCAGAAATGAGCTACATGAATTCTTGCTTCTGGACCTTTGGGGCTAGTTTTGTAGCTAACGTAAATATTGATACGAACACAAAGATCAGTTCAGGAGATAGGACACGCTGTTTGTGTTCCCATGTGTAGGTTTGAGGCGTGATGGGAGAGAGAGTTCAGCCCCTTGTTAAGTCAGTAAGTTCTTAACACATACAGACAACACTATGACATGCCAGTGAAATAGCTGGATTTCTCAGGAGCTGCCGCAGACCAAAACATACCTACAACATGCCAGCCAAATAGAGGACAGATGTTTTAGGTGACATCCTGATACGAGCAGATGAAACTTACTTTTGGTTTCACTGTTTTTTTTCCCCCAGTGGGCTTTGCATTTTCTATGCTTTGAATAAACAGCTTTGTTTGAATTTAATCTGGTTTGAATTAAGATTTATTGCAAGGTCACTGGTAACATTGACACATTACTTGAAGGTAAGGCCTTGGACCACAATGCTGCAAGCTCAGCTGGCTGAAAGCTCCTCTACTGTGCACTGCAGAACACCAAAAAATAGCAGGACATGGCACTGTGCCATGTACTCAGCTTGGGTGCGTAGCTAGTCTTGCTGGAGACAAGCTAAAAAGCAACACTTCCACAGAAGCCAGTGAAAAGCAGGAAAGATCCCTGGCAAGTAACACGGCCTCCAGGGGATGCTTAGATCCTGAGGACCAAAGGGATTTCTGGCAATATATAATCTGCTGTACAGAGAGCGCCTCTGGAGCTAAACATCCCCTTGGCTGGGATTGCAGTGCAGTTTGGACTGTTCCTGCCTGCTTGCAGCATTTCAAATGTTTCCTCAAAATCATGTGACTTCAGTGTCTACAGCAGAGATCATCTTAAACCACAGATGCCAAGCATGCCTTGGGACTCCCACAGGTTCCTACACCAACCCAGAGGTCCCCAGGACCTATTTCTGTAACAAAAGAAACCAGCACTCTTGCATCTGCTCCTCTTAACGGCGTCAGCTCTGGCTCCAAGGAGGAAGCAAGCAATGTGCTGCTGCAGTGCCTTCTGAGGTCCCGTTACACGGGGGTTGAATGAAAAAGCACACCCATGTCACGGGTTTCAAATGTACAGCCATTAAGTTCTGCCCAATGTCTCCTTCTGCAATGAATTTACTTGGCTCTGCAAACATCCAGTGCCCAACAGTAACCCATGGCTAATAATAAACCCGACTGATACAGGCGGTGCACTGACAAGAGGCTGGAACAGTTTGATACTGTGGAAAAATACAAACCCCAAACCAGCTACGCTAGTGCTTCCAGCTTCAGAATCACTTGCTGAGAAAAAGATAACACGTGGCAGTGATCACTGGGGATATTACAAATACAGTTTGTCAGAAAGACCCTTGCTCCTTCTAGTCCTTAAGGAATTATTTACAGATCCATTACGCTTCAGATCTCCAAGTCAAAATTTACAGAGACCTTTCAGACAGAATGACACATGATTCTGTGACAGAAGTCAGTTTCAATGGTGCTACCAAAATGGGAGGAGTTAAAAGCCCATCCTGACATTCAATATTTTTTAAAACACTCAGGAGACTTCCAGCTCACTCTGTGTCATTATATGCCATCATTTCTGAACCAGCAAAGACCTCAGGAAGCTCAGTTCTCTGGAGTTTTATTCCTGGTCAACTTGCTGTATATTTCCTGCAAGTCAGCTCTCCTCGCCAGAAAGTTCCTAGCCTGGTCACTAATGCACACTGACAGTTGTATGGTGGTCAGGCATGGTGGTTTGCTGGTACAGGACCCCGTTCCCAATGACAGGAGAACTCTTCACAACAACCTACGGCTTTGGAGCTGGCACTTGCTGTCTTACGAGGTGCTGGTATCCAGGAGAAGCACTACCCATTTTGGGAGCTGGAGGGAACATGATGACAGAACATCTTCCCATTCATCAGCGGATCTTTTGCAGTGCTAAGATTTCAGTTTGTTTTGCATAACAAATAGTTAACTTCATAACATTAAGAAAGTGATTTTAAAACTGTATTTTCAAATGGGAATTTCTGAAGAAGCTAGAGGCTCAGCCTGAGCCTGTCTCTTTTCACCGTGCCGGCTGGAGCTTTGCCACTGGCTTCAACAGGAGCTAAACTGGGCTCTTTGGAAATTCCCTAAAAAACACAGAATTAAACTTCTAAAAATTATGGGAGGGGGATTTCCACAGAGGAAATGAGAGCAGCATCCTGCCTCCAAAAAGGCCTACAAATAGGAAACAAACAAAAAAACACTCAGCACTCCCTTCTGCCCCACTGGACATGCTATACATTGCAATCTTACACCAGAGGCCTCCTGACCAAGGCAACTGAAGAGCTCCTTTTTTCTTTTATTTTTTGAGGCAGCTAAGCCTATGGTGTCGTCTCATGTTCTTTCCCCATTCTACACCCTCCAGGTAGCGGGGTGGGATTAACAGACTTCTCTGAAGGGTCTTGAGTTATTTTAGGTTAGTATTGCCTGCAATCCATCTGAGGGGATCCATGGAAGGAGGATAGTGCTGTAGTCTCCAAGTCATGTGGGAAACCAGAGCACCTGCTGTCATCTCTCAGCAAATTCAACCCCACTAACATAGTTCCTGATCAACACGGACAGGGAGGTTTCCCACCCTATGTCTCGTTTGAAGCAGACCCTCTTCTCCTGTCCTTGGAAAGCCCTGAGCACAGCGCAGGCGCCTGGGACCAGCTCCCCCACAAGAGAATTTGTGAACCATGAACCCCTCTCCTGAGCCTGAAGGACATGGACTTGAAGAAAGAAAAGCATCTCTAGACAAGCCTACGGCCACCGCTGAGGATAATGACAGACTTGGAGCCACAGGGAATGTACAAACCGAGTATCTGAAAATTACAAGCAAATACACTTCCTTTGGAGGTGGGCAGAGAGCTCTCTTTTGATTCAGCCCCTAGGGGGACAGTTCTCCTCAGTTTGTTTTCCCTCATTGTTTTCCCCACTTTCCTACAGATTGAGGCAAACTCCTTCTCACTCTATATTTAGTTGAATAAGTGACTTTCTGTTGCACATGGACAACCTTTTTACTGGAAAAAAAATGAGAAATAGCTCTCAATGGGCTTTTTTTTTTTTTTTATCTCCCCGTTGAATGGCCTTTCTATTTACCAGTTCATCTTGGCAATCACAAGAGGCACACGTGGGTTTCCATCTGACCATCTTTACTTGCTCAGACCTCGCAGCTTTGCTTCTAGCCTTCAGCTCAGCGGATGGTTCGGGCCACAGCTCCAGCCAGCAGCCCTGCATTGGTGACAGCTGTCAGCTGCTCCTGGGCCCTGTCACATTTCTTTCGCATCACTCTCGACACACAAGGTCGAATGACAGGCAAGCTTTGGTGCTGCAGAGATGTTTCACTTCATCCCTCTGACTCCTTGCCCAGTGCAACTGGAAGGCAAATGGGATGCACAGAGGAAATGGTGCCCTTAGAACCAAAAGCTATGTTTTCTCTGATGGTCACACACAAACTAGCCAGCTGCATTCATTCATTTCTGCCACAATTAACTTCTCATAAGCTATTCTGTTGTGAATATCTCCTATTCATCTATTTGTTTACTTGATTTAAAAGAAACCAGTTGCAAGGAGTCAGCAGCTCAAGTACCTTTTGCTGGTTGAGGATAGCAGCCTGCTCTCTGCAGGCTCAACATGTGCCTCTGACTTTTCAGGTCAGCATCATTACGGACCTGATGGATAAAATACAGCCTGTCAAGCTGAACTAAATCCATCTTCCTTGTTTGTTTCCATTTAGGCTCCTTTTTATGACCACCATTCAGCATCCCTGTCATGTGTAGCTGAAGCTCCTAATTTGTATTCCACAAATGGTGCCCTCTTTTTCCACATCCTTCTCTACCACAATAAGCTGTGACGAATCTGTTATCGTGCAAGCTCCTTTCCACTAACTCCATTTACAGAAGCCCAGAGCTTGTTCCATTTTTCAGGCTGCAGAACCATCGGACTGAGCGACTTGCCTCCCAGCAATATGCTTTTGTGGCAAGCAATCCACTCCCATCAGGATGGCACAGACAGTTACATTACATTGCATAGCAGAGAATAAATTCCCTCCTGCTCTTCACAATTTTTCAGGTTGTCACTAAAATACAGTGAAAATGGCTCTGCTGGTGTCAATGAGAATTGTATTACTGATCTCTAGGGGAAAAGGATTTTGCCCAGACTTTTTGTTTGAAGAACTACAGCTGAGACACAGCATGGCATTTAAAGTCTCCCTTCCTCCCATCTGTGGGCCTGAAACTTAAGACTTTGAAGTGAATCCTTATTCAAGTTGCTCTCTTCTCACACCTGGACAGCACAACCTCTCTATAGAGCCATCACTTCTACAAAAGCTGTCCACAGCCCAGAGGGATGCTTGGCATATGCTATGTTGTAAAACCAAGCTGTTGCATATGACGATAGACAAAATGCACTCATTGTATGGCTCTAACAGTACAAGCTTAACCACATACAAATGATAAAGCCTTATAGCTTGACTGCATAAACCCAATTAAGCCAAATGTTTTTTAACTCTGAATTTAGGAGAAACATAGGCTCATCATAGAATGGCTTGGGTTGAAAAGGACCATGAAGATCATCCAGTTCCAACCCCCTGCCATGCGTAGGGTTGTCACCCACCCGATCAGGCTGACCCATCCAACCTGGCCTTGAACGCCTCCAGAGATGGGGCATCCACAGTTCTCTGGGCAGCCTGTGCCAGTGCCTCACCACCCTCTGAGTAAAGAAGTTTCCCCATAATATTTGATCTAAATCTCCTCTCTTGTCGTTTAAAACCGTTCCCCCTTGTCCTGTCACTATTTGACAGTCTAAAAGTCGCTCTCCCTCCTGTTTATGAGCTCCCCTCAAGTACGGGAAGGCCACAAGGAGATCTCCCTGGAGCCTTCTCTTCTCGAGGCTGAACAAGCCCAGCTCCCTCAACCTGTCTTCATACGAGAGGTGCTCCAGCCCTCTGAGCATCTTCACGGCCTTCCTCTGGACCCACTCCAACAGTTCCACATCCTTCTTGTGCTGGGGGCCCCAGGTCTGGATGCAATACTCCAGATGGGGCCTCATGAGAGCAGAGGGGGACAATCCCCTCCCTCTCCCTGCTGGCCACCCCTCTTTGGATGCAGCCCAGGATATGGTTGGCCTTCCGGGCTGCAAGCGCACACTGCTGGCTCATGTAATAACAATAAAGAGTAAACAAGAATCAACTCAGGTGAAATGCTCTGTATATTCTATTGGTTTTTGTATAATGTCACAAGCTTTAGACAAGTTCCTGTAGGAAGGAGAATGAGTGTTTTCTGTTAGACCTCTGATCTAACAGGATCTGGTCTCCCACTTAACCCAACTGAGCACAAGAAGCTGTTGCAGCATCTTTCAAATAATTTACTGCGCTCTGCAGCCATTACCCAACATCACAGCTGGGCACAGCTTGTGTGTGGTCCCCAGGACCACGGCCTTTACAATTGCTGTTACACAAGCTCACCCTTACCTGCCCTCCCCGCTCCAGGCACTGAGGCTAACCAACAGGGAAAATGCGATTTCACCTTGACCATTTATGTTCTTGAAATATAGATGACTCAGATCTTTGCCAGTTACCTCTTTCTACCAGGACATGCAGTCCTGTTAGGAAGGGAACTTAATGGAGAGGAAGCGGCTGCTGTTAAACACCTTTCCTTTCTATCACAATGTGATTAGCATGCCCGGTTGTCTTTGCCCAGGGTATGGTGCCCATTTTCTCTGCAGTTATTTCTCACCAGCTTTTTCAATTTGTATTTCAAAAGCTTTTTTTCGGTGTCACTGTGAGAGGGCTCTCCTGCCAAGAACTGACAGAGAGAACGAGGGAGGGAAGCAAAACTTGCAGCTCTATTAAGAGAAGCATAGATCCGTATCTTCTCTGCACCGTCACATGGGGTTATTCAGCAGGATGATACAGGAACTTCACAAGGTCAGCTGTTCACAGCTGGCTTCATTTTGTTCATACAAAGCATGTGAAGCTGCCACACAAACTGGGCCAAAACGATGTGTTATGTAAATAGATGCAATTCACTAAGTTAAAATAACAGAGAGCTACACTGAATGCACACTGCTTTTCAGTTAGTTTGTATCATAAAACAGCATTCAGTAGAGAGTAAAGAACTCATCCAGAAGAATAAAATGTTCCAGAAAAAGCTTCTTTAGCTTCATCCAAAAGAAGTAACTAATTCCAGAGAATATTTTTTTTTGACCAAAAGCAATAGGCACCATGTAATGAAACACAATGCATAGAAAGTATATTCATGGTTTCCCCGGACTACATCTGTGGTGCATTCTGAACACCCTGACCAGAAGAACAGAGGAGCTTTAGGAACAAATCCACCACTGGCACATATGGGCATCATGCCAGCACCTCACAGAGAGGGCTGCCACATCTTAAACTGGCACTGATATGGGGCTGCAAGCAACCTGTTGAAGTAGAAGAGTATTTGCTCTCTGCTGTGATGCACAGCGCTGGCTCTGGGCATGCTGGTGACAACATTAACTTCCATAGTCCAGGAAAAAAGTTCAAGACAGCTGCTCATGGGCAGAAGGCAGCTATGCTATGTGGATTTCTGAAAAGCCAGGCAAACACTTGGCTTGGAAAAGCTTTATCCTTTCTCTTTCTTCCACCAGTTTCACTTTGCCCTCTGAGTGCACTGGAGCTCCTCCTGATTTAGTGTCAACTCATTCTCCTGAGACTGTTTGTGATGTGTTTAAAAACCTGGATCTCACCTCTGCTTCTGAATCTGTGTCAAAACAGGAAGTCAAAGTCTTCAAGACCCCAATTCCTCTTCTCTGGAAGCTGGAGGCTATGGGGTACAGATGGCCCTTTGTGCAAAATGGCTCTCTTCCAACTAAATCCTCAGTCACACAGTTATCTACCTTAATTATCTTTCCTATTATCAGCTTATAGGTGAGAATACAAAAAGGCTAAGACACATCATCAGCACTGTATGAGTAATAAAAGTTCACTTGCCTCCAATCAGTTCAGAGTAATCAGAAGCATTAATCATTTAACGTAGAAGCAGAGTTTTAATTCTCTTGCTAATGAAAAACAAACCATATTGACCACCTCCTGACAAGCAGGCAGGTTCTGAAATAGACTCTCTGTACTAAAGACACTTCTTTTGTAGCATTCATCTGTGGGCAGCAGATGCTGCCAGCCCCAGTCTCAGATGTCCTCACTGCACAGGGAGGGAGGTGAGCGCTGAAGGGCTGTGCTGAGACACTGCAGACAAAGGGAGAGGAGAGGAAAGGAGGGCCTGACACCCAAAGATGGCTTTTAAGTCCAGATTCCCTGCGCAAACAAGCGCGGTGTAAGCACTCTGCTTTAAAATTTGGTCTCTGGAAACAATGACACACACTGAAAAGAGAAGGGGAGACACCTTCTTGCACATCTTTAAAGCACAACAACACAAGTCAGTGCTCTGCTGAGCCCCACCTTGCTTTTCATTTCTTAGAGGATATGAGAAGGTTTCAGCTCCAGGGAAAAGAAGCTGAAGAGAAAATACATTTGACCACTAATTTTATTATCAGCACTGCTTGCGCAGTAGCCTCATCTTTAACATAAGCCTACATAGTTTAAACGTATGCGAGTCCTTTCCACTTTCATTCTGACTCAACTACTTTATACTGCTAGAAATTATTGATATAATCCTAAAACACATCCTGAAAGTTTCTGACAGGTTGTCTGGATGGTAGGACCACAAAAGAGCTCAGTGGTAGACATGGTGAGTGCGAGGCACCTATGATTTCAGAGCAGAGGCACAAAAGCTAGCTAGGTATCTAGAAATCAGGAAGCTTGGGATGCAAAAAGTCACCTCTGGATCCTTCCACTATTTCCATTTAGAGAGGACTAAGTGAAAACCAGCTATACAGCACTTGACCTATTTTGATATTATTCCAGTAACGACGTTTTAAAGCAGTGTGTGAAGAGAGGTTATTTAAAAAACAAATCAAAACAAAAAACCAACACAAACAAGAGAACAAAACCACAACACTCAAAAACTGAATATGGTTCTGTTGGGCTGATTTTTTTCCCCCTACAATGCCTGAAGCATTTGTTCTGCAATTGGGAAATGCGTCTCCACGGAAAATTTCTGCAAAACCCTATGTGTCTGTGCACAATGTGGACATCCCTGGCAGAACAGCCATACACTCACCCAACATGGCAATGCAGTGTCATGCAACATACGAGCATATACACAATCACACAATGAACTATATTCTTAGCCTCTGTTGCAGGAAAAGCAAATGGCCTTTTCCCCCCCACCTCTGCTGGGAGTCCATTTAATTATTTATTGCAATCTTCCTTTGAAAGGCACTTCTATAGCATCCTTTTCTGAAAGCTCATTCCATATACCATCCAAGTCACTGCTGCTTTTTCAGCTGGGTTTCCTTCTATGCAATCCTTTATATATCGAGATAAATTTATTTAAGGCAAAAAACATCTGTTGGAATACGAGTAGTATGTTTTTCTCCCTTCCTCTCTCCAAGAATTTCCAGATTCAGCTTACTCCTCCAGTAAGAGGATAGTGTTTTTCCTCTCACAGCATGGGCTGATCTACTCTAACTTTTGAAGTATTTGCTAGCAACACGATGGATTTTCTAGGGTTTAATGCAGTCTCTTTGTACTAATAATACCTCTTCTCTACCGCTCCAAATGGCAGAAAAAGAGGTAAATGACAAAACATGATTATAATCAGCTGAAAATACAAAAATCCTCAAATGCCGCTATCACATGCGGTATTCCTCCTACACTGCCTTTTTGACTCAGAATGAGCTGCTTAATTAAAGAGACCCAGAGTATGGAACTCCATCTGTTCTGCCCTTTTACAGCACTCTTAGCTAAGATTTTCAGAAGCAACTTGTCAGCTTTTGAAAGTCATCGCATGGTATCTTCCAAAAGATGGCCAGAAAGCACTTTCACCTCTATAAACTGAACCCTCTCTTTGGGATTTTTGAAGGTGAACACAATATCTGAAACAGTGAGAAAAGCAGGACACCTTTAAGTACCTTGGCCTTTTTGTTCCACATCAACCCTTTGTCCTAAAGGTGCCTGTGGTTCAAAACCAGTGTGCTGAAGAAAGAACCTTCAGAAATTGATTGCTCTCACCGTTGCCTCAGTATACCTGCTTACACCTGAGTGAGGTGGCTTTCAAATGCTGTACAAACAGACGCTTTGCATAGAAAAAGTGAACCATTCCAGGCAAAGGAAGAGAATCAGCTCTGTGAATCAGAGAGCATGCTTTGAAAAACCGAATTGCCAGCACCACCTCTATTAGACTTCTGTCTCTTTTGAACTGACCTGAACACAGACCATGTTCATTTGTCATCACACAGATGCCTCTAGTCTCAAGAGAACAGCCACAGCTTCAGCTTACTTTTGGCCCAACAGCACTATGTTGCAAGGAAAAAAAAAAAAAGAATTCATTATCCCTCAGAGCACTCAAATGACATAGCATTATCCTACACAGTTAGCTCTCAGAAAACTGCTCCTTAACAACTCCACTTTCCCAGGGGAAATAAGTTTCCTGAATTGTATGCCTTGTTTGAGTCAATTTTAACCAAACTTACAAGCCAAGAGCATAGTCAAGGGCTTTAAAAGTTAAATGAAGGATGCTGCTCTGAAATTAATGTTTAATTTGAACTTCTGTTATCATCTTGGTAGCTGTCAAAGCTAGCTGTTTTCTTGGAGAGCTGAGCCACAAATGAAGCAAAAGGCTTTTAGTTAGATACTTCTTTATGGACCACCATGCTTTCTTTGTGTCTTGCTGAGCAACATCCCTTGTGAGCCAGGGTTTCACAACAGAAACTCTGGAGCGGAGAGCTTCTGAGATCAGAAAAACTCAGTTGATCTAGCAAACTTTGCTTCTGTGTCTTAAGATTGTGTTGTGCTGGTGGGAAAAAAATAGCAGGATTCCTCTCACCTAAAAATAGAAACAGACAATAAAAATGTTTGAGCTGCTCTTTGAGAGTCCTCCTGGCAATCCAAGGAAAGAAACATACACTTCTCAGGTGTGAGTCACTTCCTTTGAAGGCAGACTTCTAAAAAAGATCAGAGCGCACCTTAGAAGTGCCTCTTCACCAAACACAGAGGCAGTCTAGACACTAAGGTATAGATTGCTCCATTGTAGCCACAAAATATAGGTGAAGAAAGTCTGATTTCCTGCCAAGTTGCTTCAGCATCAAATCCAGAGTAATTGCAATGACATCGCTCACTCACACCCCTGACCCTGCTTTGAGAAGTTCATGCAATTTTGATCAAGAAGGGGGAAGAGGAGTCTCCAGACCACTGCCACAAAGATGTATTTTGGAAACTAATTCCTTAAGGAAAATCTAAAATTAGTTAGTAAAAACTGATTTGAAGTGAGTTTTTCAAACAAGCTTTCCTTTTCCAAATTCTGGCTTTCATTTATTCCCTGCCCGACACTTGCATTCTTTCCTCTTCTCTGCTTATCTGGCTATTTCCCCTCAATACTTGCACCTTCCCTTAGACAATTCCAGCACTGGCATAATACTTTCCAAAAATCATTTCCTAGTCTCTATTCCTCTTCTCTCATCTATCTTTTTCTTTGGAGAGAGTAGACCTGTCCTGGATTTGCTGCTGTCAGAGATTAACATTTGAGCAGGCACGTGGAGCAACGCTCACCCAGAGTTTGTGCATAGCTGGCATGAACCCCTCAATCACTTAACCCCTAGAACCCTAACAGAGACCTCAGGAAACAGTGGGGTCCCTGTCTGTGTTTGTTGTGAGATCCTGGCTCTGGTCCTCAACGAACATGCACTAAGCCATGTTCGTAGGGAAAGGCACAGATCTGCACTGCTGCTGTGCAATCAGCCGTACTACTGTGAGAGAAATGGACACAGGTTTTCATCAGTACGTCTGGAATAAGCGTTAACTACCTGCACATCCTCTTTGCCAGCTAAACTTGTGTTTGTACACTGCCTTTTGCACACATTCCATGTCCAAATGATGCTTGGAAATCAGAGAGCAGCATCAGAAAACAGCTTCCACAGGGTACGCTCGAGAGCAACAGCCATCACAGCAACTTCTCTTCCTGAAATGCACATCTAAAGCAGGAGTACAGTTCTGGTAAGAAAAACTACCTGGGGAATATTGGCTTTAGCTTTTCTTGGTATGGAGTAATGTGGTTCCTGTTGCCCCACCTTCTTATTTTGAAGAAAAAAAAGTTTAAAATCTAACAGAAACAGAAAAAGAGCAAGCAATTTCTCACAGGGACCCATTGTAATGCTGCTGAACCCATGCCAGAGAACAGTGAACAAAGGTTTCATGATAAATCTGATCCGTTACATCCACGTTCCCTCCCAGCAGCCAGAAGGGGAGGACCACAGCAGGGAGCACTACACACACACCAGCTCACAGGGTGACTTCAGCAGCATGCATCTCATTATTAAGCCATTCAGGGCCCAGCGTGTTCTAGGAAAAGCAGGTTTGAAGAATCCATTGACTTCTAAGCCTGTAACATGGCAGGAATATGCCAACCAGGAGAAGAGAGCTATATTTAGAATCCTTCTGTAAACAAAACCACAGATGGCGAAAATTGTTTTCTTGCTGAAGAGGCTTGCCAGCACATTCTGTGCCCTTGGAAGGGCACAGTTTCTGAAGTACATCAGCTCCAGCTGATCTGCTTCTCAACGCTGCTCCATTTAAGCACTGCAAAGCACGGGCACTCACTGCACAGGGCAGGCAGGAACATGGAATCATAGAACATCTCTCATTGGAAAGGACCCACAAGGATCAGAGTCCAACTCGATGGAACAATGCCAAGGCAGCTCTGCCATCGCACATGTCAAGTGTCAACAGCCCCGTCTCCAGGCCTGAGATTTCTCCCCTGCATGGACCTGCACATGCACACTCAGATTCTAGCTCACGCAGTGGCTCCTGACAGCGAGTCAAAAAGCAAAAGCAGTGAGCTCTGAAGTACTCATTAGCTCCAGCCTTTCTGATGTGCACTGCAAGCAGCAATCCCTGCTGTTGCAGTAAGGGTTGCTCCTGCAGAAGACAAAAGCCCAGTTCTCTTGTTTTCAGCAGCTTTAGCAGAGGTTTAAAGAAAATCCCAACCGTGACTAAGGGACAGCTCATTACATTTTGATTGCAAAGGTCAGTACATCTGGAAGAATGCCAAAAACAAACCTTGAGAGGGATGCACTGAAAGCATAAGCTGGCTTCGATCTGAGCTTTTCCAAGGGTTTCAGAATTTTCAGAATAAATTTTAAATCCTTGGTCAGAATATATACTCAAAGGCAGTAATCATGACAGCTTAAGAAGCCCAACCCTTGAAACAGATGGATGAGCAGCAGTGGGCTGCCAAGCCCCTTTCCCAGGGCTCTGTGCAGCAACACGCTGTGCGGGCATGGCTGGCTGTGCAGCCTCAGCAGCGGGGCTGCCGCAGGGAGAAAGTTCTCCGGCCATTTTGGAGTGTTTTACAGTTGAACAATCGGTACGTTAGGAGTGAAACCCCCCAAAATCAAATGAACAGGGACACTTCATTCAAACGAAGATGGAAGAGATGTTTTTTTTTGTTTGTTTTGTTTTTTTGTTTTTTTCTACAGAAATTTGCCCCTTAGAGCCCTGATCCAGCAAATTAATTCAAACTGGTCCAAAGCATGCGGCTTGCGACCTAAGCAGTAGATAGAAGCTAGCTCTGTGGCTACCAGCATGATTAGGACAAGGTCCTAAAATAAATCTGTAAACCAACCATCTAATTCACTTTAAGTATAAAAGGCTTGTCTGGCTTCGTTCATCCAATCACTGAAGAAACAAAAGCTCAGTCGCATTAGATGCTCATTTTCACTGCAGGCTCAGGTGCTTCTCCACAGTGCTGTTCCCTGCAACTAGGGGTGAACACTGGAAAAGCAGATGGATGTGCATTTGGGAGGAGAAAGAATCTCCTTCTGTGACTTGCCTTAAACAACATCTTGTTACAGGATGATGCATCACAGCATGTTTGTTTTACATTGCTTCAAGTCCTTGGGTAAATTAAGACTAAATAAAGCACCCATTTGAGACTGTTCATTTATTTGTTGCAAACAGTTTACATTTAGGAAAAATATTATTTCCTCTATCAGCTGGTTAACATGAGTAAGAAAGTCACACTCAGCGGGCAAACAAAATTCAAAGCTGCTCTTTAAAATAGGAAAGCCTTTGTCTCTTGTCCCAAGCTTTCCTGGCGTCTTAGCAAGCGGCAACAAGAAAAATTACTGTAACTGATAGACATAACAATCCTGCAAACAGTCTGCAAAAGACAAGAAACTACAGGTATTCATTCTGACAGAAGAACAGGAGTCATCTCACCATCCCATCGGAAATCTAAATAAAACACATGTGACTTGAGCTGGTTTTGGAAAAATGTGGCTCTGGTACAGAGTAAAAATCATGAAGTACTATCACGAAACTAATTGTTTCTGATCTGAATGTGTCAAGCAGGCATGTAGCTAAAAGTGTTCTGCTTTTTCCCCTCCCTCCATCTGTTGAGCACAGTTTGCTTTCACTAGACAATCTGGAAAACCATACAAAGTTAGGATCACTGTAAAGTTAGTCCTTTTTTGCTCCTACTCCAGCTTTTAGCATCCAGGTTTAATTCTTTTAACAGCAAGTTTAGCTGAAACTCATACCTCCTATGTTCACCGACCAATAAAAGTATTCCTGCACCGCAAGCACCCCTTGGCTTGAAATGCTCTAAGACAAGGCAGATGACTAGACACTAACTTTGGATGGATGCCACTACCAGAGACCAGGCTACCCTTCCAGCTGCATTTTGGCAGTGGGGATAGTACACTTTTAAAACTACAACAAGACTTCTGCTGAGCACAGCAGTTGTTGGGTCAGATTAGAGGGCAGAAGACCCTTAGAGAGCTTTCTCTGCTGAAACTAAAAGCATGGTGCTGAGAGTACAGTTAAGAATGAGATGATTATCTTGCAGAATCAACACAGTGCTTAAAGCAAAGGGCATCTAAATGCAGGTAAGCCACAGGGCCTCTTCAAAGGGGGAACCTGGAGGGCAGGAATGCAGGAAAGGCAGCGTGCTCAGAGCTGGACAGTGAGTGGTTTGCTGACATCTCAGGTGAGTGACCCTGCTGCCCCAAAAGGCCTTGGGAAAGGTTGTCACTGCTTCAAGGAATGCTCTTACACCTCCCTGCAACACAATCCACTCCCAGATAAAATGCCTGGGCACTATGAGTGACGGTAACTTGCTCAGGCTCATTTCACACACCCCCAACCCTAGCCTGTTTATCTCACGGCAAACTTCACTTTAAAAAATAA
Organism: Penelope pileata; assembly: GCA_013396635.1. Lineage (NCBI taxonomy): Eukaryota > Metazoa > Chordata > Aves > Galliformes > Cracidae > Penelope > Penelope pileata. The sequence goes on along the minus strand of WBMW01001490.1, from coordinate 848,016 downwards.
TTAAAAAAAAATTCCATCACTTACTCCTACACACAAACTGTTTGATGCAGTCCTTGAGTACCATAAGTGTGTGCCAGGCCAGACGCACCACTCATCACCCTGCTTCTCACCATCTTCCATAACCACTGCTACGGGATGCTGTCAGAGAATGCCAAACAGGACTGGCCTCACCCAGTGCTGCTGCTCTTACGATGTTGTCCAGTGTTCGTGTACTCATACTACAGTGACATTCATGTGCATTCATTATTTGGAATTTTTGGTTGTTTGTTTTTGTTTTAAAACAACCAAGTGCGTTCCAAAGACTCTAACAGCTAAGGAAAAGCTGCATACAGGATGGTTTAAGGAACATGGAAAGTTGTCTCAGAGGAAGAAAACAAGCTTGCCAAAAACTGTTTACCAAGCAGAACGTGATTTTATATGGTTAAAACCAACTTGGCTGATCAAGGCTGGGCTTTGAAGCCAGCAGCCATCCAAACATTCATGAGTCAATGGGATCTTCCTTCAGAGCCAAGCTCACCTGCTGACATTCAGAGTAGAATAACTACAGAAATCAATGACTAAGCAACATTCAACTGGGCTTGAATTCCTAACCCTGATCTACAGTCGAGACCACAACATTTCCCCAGATTTGCTTCCTACACACCAAACTACCAGGTCCTCTGCTCAGGGATCCCTTCCCTTGGGATCAATCTACTGTCCCACAAATAGCAATCATATAACAATTACACTGGGGGCTCAGGCCCTACAATCATTGCAGAAGCTTCTAGAGAGAAAGCCTCATAACTTCTGAGTTACCTAGATGTTTGCAAAGGCAAGCTCTCTCAAACTTCAGGCTGTTTACGTGTTTCTGAAAATGGAACAAAGTTTAAACTGCTGATGTTAGCTGGAGCCAACTCTACAGTTCTTATTTGCATTGCTCAATCTGTTTTTACACCAGAAGGCCCACAATACACGGTGAGAAGTTTATGGGAATCTCTCCACAGAGGCCTCACCAACCCTGGTGTTTTGGGAACACAGCAGCGGAGCGTGGGGACCAATGTGGCTGGAAGCAAGCAAACAGCAGCAGCAGAGCAGCTGTAATGGTCAAAGTGGGAAGAACAGAGTTTCTGAGCTGATGCTGACATATGCAGACACATCAAGAGCTAACCTGATGCCAGTTCAGAGGGGGTTGTGTTTACCTCTCCGGGGCTGGTTGGGAAGAAGCCAAGTAGCAACAGGGGCTGGAACAGAAGAGTAAAGCTGGCAGGGTGAGTGGAGAGCTGCTTTAAAAGCCTGCGGTGGGGAACAAACTCCAAGCAAGCTCTGTGCAAGGAGAGCTCCTCACTCCTAGGACAATGCTCCCCGTGCTGTGTCAGCGTTTGTGCCAACGGGCCATGAAGAAATGCTTTCACCTCACCCTCTGTGGTGGTTACCATCTCCACAAGCCAGGCAGAGGGAAGGGAGAGGAAAAGGGGGAACGTGTAGGCAGGAGAAGCGAGATAGATAGCGGCACGGCATGGAATCATGCGGCTGCTGGCAGGCATGCTGTTCTTTCTGCCATCATAAGAAGCCATTGACTCCTTGGGACAAGGACTTGTACCAGATGGGCTCTCGTGCAGACTCTCCATGTTGCCAGAAGGACACTCACATGCGACAGCCACAGCCCAGCTACCTGCTGCAGAAAGCACTGCGCACTCTTGCTTAAAACCATCGTTAACACAATCTTGGTTTACTCTGGTTTGTTAAAAATGCTTTCAGTAGCACAGTAGCTCCCTATAAACACTCTGCTCTAACTCCCTATATAGGTTTTTGCTGTTTTATAGTTGCTGGAGTGCTTCATGTGCCAGATTAGTGACTTGCAAACTTGGCCTTTGTTTTTCTGTAGCTCTTGTGGAAAAATCTCCCTCAAAACAGCAGCGTTGAAGAGAAATTACCATCCCTATGATCAGTAATGCTTGGGACTGTTAAAAATAAATTACATCCAGCTCACTCAGAACATTTAAGGAAATCTACTGAGTTCTGCAGCTGTTAATATTCCAACAAAAAACCCTTTGGTCTCTCCACTTCCTTCTCCTGCCGTCACTGCTTCAGCTTCCTTTTTTGTTTTCCTGATCTCATTAAACCAGACTGAGGTTTTTTCATCACTGTGAAGCACCAACTTCATTTTATGCCGGTTCCATGGTGCAGGCAGTATTGTATCTGGGCAGGCAATGAGCTAAAACATTTGCTGCATTGCAGTCAGGGTTCTGCTTTCATTTCTCTAGGCAGAGCCATCCCCTGGCTTCTATCTCAAGTCTGCCCTGCAGAGTGCTCCATGCAATTCAAAAGAGCTAACTCTATTTAGCTCCTTCTTCAAAGTTAAAGCAGAAAGAGTAGAAAATCTTAGTTTTCACTGACAACTTCAGATTTCCTGATGCATCTCAAGGCAACAAATGCAGCCTGCTGGGCCTCATTCTGGACCTTGAGAAGCTGCCTTTACAACAGCGCTGAATGGAAGTCCCAAGCCTTCAGATGTACTGTCAGACACCCACTTGGTAGTAGAAGAGATGTGAGGAGCTTCTGCCTCTTCAGCGATGCTGTCTAGCATTTTTTTGCAGCTGTTAAGAATGTGCAGAGCTTCACCTCTCAACCAATCCATATTTCTCCTGATTTCCACAAGAAAACAGTACTTCTGGTTATAAAGGAAGACTCAAGACAGTTAAGTTCACCTTTGAATGTAATTTGCTCTTAAGACTTCACTGTTATCAAGTCCATCTGTCCAGTAAAAACAGGGCTTTTAGATACACCTAGTGCGATTCCTCTCAGAAAACACTATAGATAATCGAACAGCAACATCCATGACTGCAAGTTTTCTGTCCGTTCTCTCTCCAAACCTCAGTTTCCTAGCTGTGTTTTGTTTTCTTGCACCACCCATTGCTGTCCACATCTTCATTGTGGCTAACACACCCTTGCTGTTTCTCCTCCATACTGCAACCTGTCACATATGCTGTTCAACAAACTGATCCAAACAGGCAAATGACAGCCCAGAGCACTTGAACATCTTGAATCCCACAACTGGCCAATACTCTCTGTGCTGGAGAGCAAGCATTTTAATTAACCTGGCTCCGCTGTTGTTAAGATGCATCACTGACCTGCTGCACTGGAACAGGCACTTTACTCCCATGGACTGAGGTGCACTATAAAATTTAACAGAAGACTAAGTTCTAATGAGGCAAGACAAAGCATAATTTCACCTCTAGCTTTGATGAGAAAATGTCTCAAGTCCCAGATGCATTCAGTGGCTGACCTAGGTCCGCCATAAGACTGTGGCAGAATTAGAAATTAAACCCACGTGTCTCAGGTGCCTTTCCTACTCGTGTGAGGGGAAAAAAAACACCAAAATAGAAGCTCAGAACTGGACAGTCTTCTCAGCTACAGCTTTGCAGAAACAAACTGTCCCTTTTGACAAGCTGTCTTATCAAGCAATAATACTAAAAAACAACTAACTTTCTAAACAAACACAATCTTCTGCAAATTCATTTTGAGAAGTTGTGTTCCCATAAGGATCCCTTGATGTCTAATAAAAGACCTGATACGACAACCTTTCCCTATGGTCTCTCTTCTATCTTCAGCTATTTTATTCTTGTCAAAGCTGAATTCCCTTCAGTCCTCTGCTCTATTACCATCACTTCTGTGTGACTGAAATTTTATTTTAATTTGAGCTCAAGTCCCCCACCGCTCTGACAAAATCAGTATGTGTTAGCCAGGTAGAAGCACAGAAATGCCAAAAAATAGCAGCTCTGCACTCATTTGACAAGCTAGAGGACTAAATCCTGTGCCATTCTGGGCAATCAAGCCAGCGTGCCTCCTGTGAACAGTGGTGGTGCTTTTGGAACAGGACAGCTGTGAGCCGCTGTCCAAGCCCAAGGCATTAATCAATGGCACCAGAGCTAGGTCAATGAGAGTGACCCAGAAAGGATAACCATTTACAGATCATCTCTGTAAAACCCTTTTTCTTACTGCCTGGAGGTTCTTGCCATCAAACACTGTTAGTTCCATGGTTAATCCCATAACACATTTCACATACATACAGTATTTTCTGTAACTTTTTTGGAGTTTCCAAAGCCAATACTGCAGCAGAGTGTGGGTGTAACCACAGGAAAAGCAGTTACAGGCAGCAGAAGTAATACTACATACAATCCCTGTGATGCCATGCCCACAGATAAGACCTGAAAGAAAGAGGTAGCTATCTGCACTAACCTAGACAATGTTCTTCCCCTAAAAGGAGAAAAACGGTACCAGAACTGCAGAATCAAAGCTGCGAGTCAACAGCTATAGATGAACTACGGACACTATTTTTAGCTAGCATAGGGAATTCAGAAAGAAAAATGAAAAGCAGGTGTAGACCTACACGTTCTGAACATGGCAACCACCCCTCCTGAAAAGGTCTTGGATTGCTCTCCAAGGCACAAGGATCAACATCAGAGCAGCTTAGATGACCATGACCAGTAAGGGAAGGGCTCCTGAGACCTGCTATCCGGATCAGTCTGTATACTCTTATCTGAAGGGTCTTACTATGAAAAGGCATTAGATCTCACTATAAATTCAGTCTCAGTAGGCTAAATCCTCAGGCAAAGTACAACTACATTAGGTTCTGAGAAAGCAGAACCTAATCTCCGCAGAATCTCAGCAGAATCTGTGAGCATCCATTCCAAGAGGTTTTGTTTAATTGTTTTAGAGCAAAGGAGAATACATGCAGTGACAAACATACTGCTTTGTAGTCCTAGTGTTGAATCTGACCTGACACACAGGTTTCAAGTTTGGCTCAAAGCAGTGATTGAATGTGTAACACATAAGGAAGCTTACTTTAATTACGAAGAAAGCATCAATCAACATTCTTCTGGGGCAGTAGCTGCAGAAAAGCTCCTTTTCACTATTGCTGAATCATTATCTTTCAATATCTGCACAGCTTCGCTACACCCACTGTTTACAGGAACAAACAGTGCCTAAGTGACACACTCTGCAAACCCAAGAAGTGGTGAACAAAGCTCTTCACACCACAGTCCACTCGATGTCAGCCAGGCCTCTGTCCTGCTGTTCAGTAAAGGCCAGATACTAACACTGGCTGAGCACCTTCTGCTAAACATAGCAGAAAATTTCGATGCTTTCAGGATTTAGCTCCCAAGTTTAACTATTTTTGACTACTCATGAGCACATGACCTTTCTATCTTTCATGCCAGCAATGCTTTTCATGAGGACAAGTCTAGATCTACTAACACTGGCTGATCTAGAAATAAGGGTTATTCATTCTTTTTTGGAATTTCAGACTACATTCATCCTGTCAGAAAATGGAGCTTCCACCTTCTTTGAGGGAAGTGATCTACCCAAGGTGACCATCATCTGGAGAATCGAACTGTTTTTTCAGCTGGCAAAAGTCAGCATTTGTCTTTGTGTCTGAGTCAACTGCTGCAGTTCCACCCTCTCAAGCTCACATTATCTCTTGCAGGGCCTGTTCCTAGCATGGAATATAAATAATGTGTCCCAGCTGAACTGCTGTGGAGTATCATTAAAGACCACCTCTAGTGTAGCACCTACCACAGACTGTAGTAAAGCGCTTTATAGTCAATGACTTGATTTCATGATGAGATTCATGACAATTAGTACATTCTGTGCACCTGTTGCTTTTTCCAGACTAAAAAGTGAAGTGTGTAGATTAAATTGTACATCCTGTGATTTTTCTAACTGAATTTGTACCTGTGAGAGCAATCCCACAAAACAGAAGTAAGAGCATTATGCAACAGCTTTTCCAAACAACCATGCTACAGAAGGACTCCAGACCTGATCCTCAGGAGCATTTGTGAATGCTGTTGCTCAGTTGCCATGCTACGTAAAACTGTGCTAAACAAACTCAAGCTACGATTGAGCTAACTATGTGAGACTTCACCTGTAGATTACTGGTCCACAGAAGCCAGTGGGTGCCTTTCCGCTTTATACAATGGAATTTGGATGACCAGAGAAAGACCTGTCATGGATCCCTAAAATGGAGGAAACAAACTAACGAGAGTTAGATTATGCTCTTACATACTCACAACTGCACTGTGAGACAAAGATCATACGTGTCACCTACAGACAATAATTGATGTGATTTGCCCTTTTGACACTGGAAATGTGCATGTCCTCCCACCCTGATTACAACTTCAGTCCCATCAGAAGGAACACTGTCAGATCCTGTTGTTACACTCATCTCCTTCAGAGCCATCCCTCTTTTTGACTGCAGACGCACACAGGACTTGACCTCTCTCTCTCGAGGGCCCCTGTGAACAGGAAAACGGCCAGGCAGCATGCTTGAGAAAACAGACCAACTCCCCCCTCTTATTCCAAGGGAGGTTCTAACCCATTTAACCACCACTCTTCACTGCTTAGCCCTGGCTGCACAACACAGTGACGTGTGTCCCACACAGGCAAGAAATCTGGGAGTTATCATCCAGTTTAGTTATGAACCTCGGGTGCGAAAAAATGAGCTCCAGCAGCAGTCAGCTGTGACAGAGGGGAAGGCAAGCCTCTTTCCATATGACCCACCCCACCCACTCTCTCATTTCAGCAGCAGCATTTCAATTACAACATCAATTAACTGCCAGAGTGGGTTAGCAGATTATTAAGCATTGAGAAGCAGTCCAGCCTATGAAGTTGAGAGAAAAACCCAGAAAATGAGGGGAGGGCAGGGAGTTGGGACTGGACTTAGTATTTAACCCCTGCCCTGCCCAGGGGCCACCTTCCTGCCTGGACCTACCAGGAAGCCGAGCCCTACTGAACAGTGCCGCCCAGAAGTCACCAGGGTGCAGTGAGGACGTGGTAGAGTCATCAGGGAAACTTTCACATCAGCTTTGAGGTGAAAAGCTACAAAAATACATTGTATGCTGGAATTCTTGTACTCAAAATGAGACTCGAGTGAGTCTAATAAAAAGATATTTTTAGTACTTGCTGCGGTTACTGTACATAGAAATGGCATTCTGTCTTACACAAGTCACATCCCTAAGCTTCTAGCACAATACCAGTTATCTTGTTTTCTTCTTAAGAGAGTTTACAAAATCCCATTGAAGGTAAGGTCTGCACACCAAGCCAAATCCAACTAGAAAGGTCACGAGACGGTTTAGTTAAAGCCACCTTAATTTTGCAATAAATGCTTGTGTTGCCTCATCTTGGTCCATCGTAACCTACATGTCTATGGCACGTGTAAGCATAGTTCAACTGAAACCAGTTCCAAGTGAACTTCTGAAGATGTCTTATTACACAAAATTCTGATTGAAGAAGGTGTATCTGAAAAAAGGTGTAGTATAAAATTCAGGAAAGACGTCTTCATTGTGGATTAAGTCACAGTTTAAAGCAGTAACACAGGCCAGCAGAAAGTTCTCAGCTGGAAAAAGCATGCTTGAAAATAATGGTTGAGATAGGCTTCAAAAATACGTCCTTGACATGTAATGCTTTGTCAAATGTTGTCCCATTTGAAGAATTATACACTTTCCTCTTGGTTTGAAGTCTCTATGTTTGGTTATTTGTCCAAAAGGCTCTGTTAAGACCTAACTGAACAAAGAGGATGAACGATCCCTCAAAAGATGACCAAGGTAAAGAGAAAACCTTTAGCACTGTTTTGAGGACAGTAACCTAAAATCAGAAACTTGACTCAATTTCCCAAAATTTTGGGAAGCATGGAAGTTCAAGTGTGATGCGTAGAGGATTGATCAGATACACAAAGCTCTAAATCTTGGTGGAAAGCATGAGCATGTACACCTCTGGAAGAAAGCAGGGCCGGAACTAAGGATTAAGGCTGGCGCTCAATGAAGGAAATAGAAATTGAGTAAACCTTCTATCATTCATACCTTCCTCTTGAATTCCTGCCCACCCTCTTTCAACATGCTTTAAAAAGTCACATAGAGACATTAAGAAACATTTCACAAAGTGGAGAGCCAGCAGGAAGCTTTCAAGTGAGCCAATAAAAGGAGCTCATATGGAAGATGGAGAAAACTTAAGCTCAGAGCATCCATAAGCTCCAAGAATATTCATGTGGCCTGATGGCACTCCTGCAATTTTGCTTTTATTCCACAACACAATTCTGCAATGTGACATTAACACTGAATGTGTCACAAAGTGCATGTATTTATGTTTCCTCCCCACCTCCCAATAAACTGAAGTCACATGTGGTAATGCATGGTTACCCCAGTGTGTACCATTAATTGCGCAAGATTGCTGGCACCACATATTCAGGACTTGAGAATGCAGCAGGGAACAGAGGAAGAAATGATAAGATCTTTGGTCATCTCCTTCGTAACCAATGTAGGATGAGGCTGGAACAGAAGGGAAGGCAGAAAAAAAAGTTGTAACATTGTGAGGATATGGAGGAGATAGGAAAAACATTGCTTCTTTGAAAAAAAAAAAAAAAAAAAGAATATGTGAGAAGTCATTTGTGAAACAGAGCCTGATTATGAGAAGCTCTGAACCTGTGACTTCTCTGTGAAGTTGATGGGGCATCTGAGAACAGCTTTGCACTTTATTTCAACAAGAGCTATTGCAAGCCACAGACAAATTCAAAGCATGAATTTCTGTATCTGTTCTGCAAAATAAAAGCTTTAGAGGAGTCTGAACCTCGACTCCTGCTGCCTCAGGCCTACACATCCAAGCTGCTGCAGCAGAAGCCATGCCATTCCCAGACACATGCCTTTCACCCCGTTCACCAAGAATCCTAAACAAAGGTCACTTACCAACAGTTCCTACACATCTTCCAGCTCTTCTAAAATCTATTCATCCCTCCTTATCCTTGGTCTGATAAAACGTTCTCTTCAGTAACAGCCCATATCAACATCCCGGTAACTCTTATATGAACCCAAGCTTATGAGTCAAAGCATCATGCGTACATGTGCATGCCTGGCTAACAACCGGTCTGTATTTCAGGATTCTCAGTTTCCAGGGAACACTGAGCTAAATGTCCCCATCTATCTTCAACTCGATCCAAGACGGAACACCACTGAAGGCCATTCAGAAACATCATTCAATCACTGACCTTGCACAAAATAAACAGACTTCAACTTTCTCTTCACTTATAACTTAGTTTAGATGTCTTGAAATGTTCAAATGAAATTCAAGACATACACAGTTGTTTAAAGGTAATGATAATTGCACAGAAAATTACAGCAAATACAGCATCTTAGCAGCCACAGCCGCCTCTGGGAACAGAGATTTTAGGCATTTGAAACAATACATTAAGGAGTCACTGTCCTGAGAAGACTGATATTTACACAGCCCATTAAAGAGATCTGAGCACCAGGAAGTTTCCTTTGATGTCAATGGCAGCTGCCAGATGCACTGCACTTCTGAAAACAAGTCAGTGTGATGCTTTGACCTCTGGTCATCTTCTCAAGTGACCAGTTCTGTTAAAAATTGCTATTTCAGAGAGGGAGTCCTGCAGCTAAGCAACTATTCAGGTTTTTTGGGGGAACTTGCAGACAAGACTGTTGGCCAAGAAAGAAAAAGCAATTCATTTACCAGGAATTACTGAGACTATCGTAAGAAAAGCTATACTACAGCAGTACAGTAGCTGACTGGATATTTGAGCAGTAGGGGTGCTTGGACTTTCACCACGTAATTATGCATTTCAAGATGCTGATCAGTTCTTTTAACCTCTCATTTTTGATTTTCCAAGAGGTTATTTCCTCAAGTAGTTTGCAATCCTAGTGCTGTCCCACCTCTCTCCCCCCTCCTCTCTGGGACGAGGAGGTCTCTGTGACTGAGGTACAGACCAAACATTTCACAGAGTTGGAGTCCGCTCACAGCTGAGGTAGAGCCATGTACAGAGCATATTTCGGAGACAAGGAAGTAGTGTCTCTTTAACCTGCTCTATTGTTACCACTCTCTAGGCATTTACATACAGGGACTATAAATTTGTTAGCAGACCACAGCCATCTCAGGTCAGACCCTGCTGCTATGGACGTAATCTACCTGCCCAGAGATCTGATTAGATACTCTGCTCTTCACAGCTATTCCTGAGTGGCTTTACAATTCTTTCCTATGCTTCCTTACAACCACTACAGATTTATGTAAAACAGTAGACGGTATTGGACAAATGCAACAAACACATCACATTACTCACAGAAGAGAAGGGCTGTGGCAAGGTGTCACCACAGAGCGCATGGTGACTAAGTAAAGAGAAAGGCTAAGTTGACATGTTGCCAAGCAATGGGTTATACAAACAAAGCTAAACTTCAGAGCACATTTTGCTGGTGTTCCCAAGAACAGAGATGTCATCTTGAAAGGCAATTTTCATGGTTCACAAATTGCCTGGTGGGCTGCCTCTAGCAGCCCCGCGACTGGGACAGCTGCTCCTTTGCTCACGTGGAAAATGGGTAGGTGTGCAATAGCTTTCCTAGCAAAAACTGTTCAGAAAGGAGGTAGGGAAAGAAACAAGATTCTTTCCACAGCCTACACACAGCAAGAGGGAGAAATAAACAGACCTCACTGCCACAGAATAAGCAAATAAGCAACTTCCAAGTAGCTTGCCTTGACTTTATTAGCAAGTATGTTTATACAACACGTTTAAATGTAATCACCCAAACCCCTATTTAACTACAAAAATACGATCTCAGAACACCTTGAGGAAAGAAAAAAGGGGTTAAAAAAAGACTCCAACAAACCAAGGAAGAGAAGTCCCATGTAAGAAGGGCATCAAATATTAGGAGCCACAGCATTCAAATCCTACCTTAATAAATATGCTATGTTTACATTTTCATCTCAACTATGTTCATTCTCCCTGCCTAAGCATTCCAATGGCTACAGCAACAAGAAAACATCTAAGGTTGCAACAGACCCTAACTCCAGCAGCTGTAACTGCTGCAGCTGTCTGCCAGGAGGGAGCTCAGAAGTTTATTCAAAATGCAAAGGGGTGAAGCAGACACCTGTACTGCACCACTGCAAATCTGAACGTAAGAACAGAATATTTTGCTTTGAAAATTTACAGCTGGAAAACTAATCCTAGCAGTAATTGATACAACAGCTGAAATCAATGTGGCAGGAGTAAATATCACTAACATTGAGATCTGGAGGCATAAAGCTCTGGTATCTGATAAGCAGCAGCTGAAATGNAGAGAGAAGGGAGGGGAAATAGGATTTTTTATTTTTAAGTAACTCCCCAGTCATGAGTAGAGAGCTTTCTGCTGCGTGCACAGAACTGTCAGCTCTTCAGAAGCAGGCATTTTGCCCTGGTCAGAGCTCAGCTAGCTGTTAACCTGCAGGGCACCTTTACTTGGACTTGGCCTTATAATCCCATATTTGAAAAGGGTTAGGGAAGGAATAACTCCTTGCCCATTCCCTCTTCCCCCGTACAGAAGGTGCACAACCTCAGGGCATTTGCAGACTAAGCTGAGCTGCAGCTTCTCAGAGGAAGCACATCAGGTAGCATCAGAACAACACAGGCCTGGCAATGCAGATTCTCCAGCAGGCTGGGACTGCTCCTTAATCAGTCTGCCCTCTGGGCAGGGGAGACACATCAGAAGAGCAAGATAAATCAGCAAACACCTGACATACAGGACACCAGAAAGCCTGTTTTAGTTAAAGCTGCCTGTCTTTGGGAGTCTGCCAGCTAATAAAACCAGGAGATGAATGGCATCCCAGGACGTAAAATGTGCTGCTTAGTAAAGACAACCAGATAGTTGCACTGAAGGGATTCTTCTTCATAAAATTCATCTCCTATCTCACCCAGCCTGATTAGTATCAGGAATGTGCCCAGTCTTGGATTTTACTAATCAGCAGCTCCTACAAGTCCTGAATGTGGATTATTTCTTTCCTTTTTTTATTTTTCAAGACCATAGGTAGCAAATAAAGTGGAAATACACTTGGAAAGGAAGGCGACGTGGAAGAGTGTTGTCCCAACAGTGCAGGGAGGTGGGAGAGGTTCTGCTCCCCACCAGCCCCCGCTGCAGGAAATGCCGAGGATTCACCTTTTTTGGAACCGTCTCTCCACAAAGAGGGTCACAGCAAAATCCTCCAGATCAGAATATAATTTCATGCCAATTATTTACCACCTGCCTAACAACATTTCACATAGCTTATAGGTTGCTATTGTATGTTTTCTCTCTGTTCCAAGTCAGTCACGTCCTCCCCACCTCCCTCCATCTGCACCAGTTGAGTAAATCTGAAGCACAAAAACTCCTCCAAAACCTCCAGCAATCCTCTCTCCCTCACCCCCCCCTCGGGTCAGCAGACTGGATAGAGAGCCTATGATTTTATGCCATTAAACACATGTTGCTGACCTACACATGGAAGAGGATGGTGATTTATTCTTTGGGAGCAAGCTGCAATTTCACTGTTTGCAGACAGTAGTTCATGCAACAAAAAGCAGAACACCTGTTCTCTGAGGCTCAGTCCTACATTCCAAGACCACCTCCTCTTGGTAAGTTCAACAACAATTTCATCTAACAGAAAATTCCAAAGACCTGCAGACATTTTAGAAGAGTTATGAATCCCAAGGCACTGATCTGCTACTTACCGCCACTACTGGGAGGAACAGTTTAAAAACAAACCAGCAAGCCAGGCCAGCAGCAAAATTTAGGATTCCCTCTCTTCCCTTCATCTCAGCCACATCCAGACCTTATGTTTTTGCTCCAATATTCAAGAAAGATTTTAATACTAAACTCTTCACCCCTCTGTATTCAGAAACAGAAGATTTTCCTGTGACAATTCAGGATATCATCAAGCAGTTTTAGCACATCATTCTGTTTCAGACAGACAAACAGGGTTTGACATCTGTGTCAGACTGGTGATCCTCTAAATCTGACAACCCCACAACTCTGATCAAGTGCTTCAGAGGAATAACGTACCCAAGCTGAGAAAGCACACCTGAATCCCTAGCAAGATTCCTCTGTTGCAGAAGTGCACACAAGCTTCATCATTTTTATCCTACCTCACACACTGGAATTGGGAAGTCTCCTTAACCACGTAAATAGCCAGTTCTTTAACTTCTGCTACGCAGTGAGCATCTGCTTCCATTGAATTGTCCACATGAAAACCTTGCTTGTCTTCCTGGCTGCTCACAATGAAGTAGACCACCACAGTCCTCTTAATTCTTTCTTCCAGCATACAAACCAGTGCTGGACAGGGCACTTAAGCTCATGGAATCATCTGCTATGTCACTTTGGATCTTTGTAGCTCTATGAGATCTAGCCAATACAACACAAACTTTTTTGTAGTTTTTGCTAACAGAATGACATGCCACTTGCAAACACCCTTGCTGTTGACCCTTTTTTTTCAATGTGCTAGCTGATAAATAATAATTGTTCAGTTTGACTTTTAGTCTTGATTTCGATAGCTCATGTCAAACAAAAATACTTGGAATCTGGATTTGCTTCCCACTGCAACAGAACACAAGATAAGCAGGAAATACACGACGTGGAAATGCAAACCAGACATGCATAAGGCACTGCTTACAGGCAGGAAATCAATAACCACCCAGAGTTCTTCTATTCAAAAAGACATCAGGCATACTTAGCCAAGACCATGCCAGATAAAATATTTTTCTTTATTAAAGTAGCTGTAGTACTGCTGTAGTACCATTTGGTCAAGCATTGGAACAGGCTGCCTGGAGAAGCGGTAGAGCCCCCACCCCTGGAGGTATTTAAGAGACGTGTGGATATGGCACTAAGAGACACGGTTTAGTGGTACAACTCAGTTGGTCAGGTTGATGGTTGGACTTGATCTTGAAGGTCTTTTCCAACCTCTAAATGATTCCATGATTCCTGGTTTAAGGAAGCGCTTAAATTGTGTTTTAGACATTTTGCCAGAATTAAGTTAGATATCTCAAGTGATTCCTAACAAAGAAGTGATTCCTAACAACCTGAAGACTACATGACTGAAATCTAGAAACAAATGTTCTGTTGCTTTCAGAGCAGGACTCTCCCATTACTTTCTCCATATGGTCTGTTAGACTGCTGCATTCTTTCTCTTCCTTATTACTCACCGAATAATCATTCTCTAAGATGTGCCCTTTGAAAATCAGTTACCCAACCTCCCACATAAAGCGGAGGAAAACATTCATCTGAGCTTTAAAATTTGTGCTATCAGTGTAATACACATAGACCACATGGAAAAAGCGGCACCAGCTCCCTCTGGACTGTAGCAATTTTCTAAATTTCTTCCCAGAAAGGAAGAATCATTTAGAAGGGAATGGGCTTCAGAGAATATCTAAATCAGTATGGCTAGGGAAAAGCTCAACCTAAGTAAGAGTTGGGCGGTATCTGCCTGAATACCATTCAAAAGAAGAAACCTGCATACACCAACTTGTCAATAGCACCCTGGACGCACACCGCAGCCCCAATGGCCACTGGCTGCCACCGAACGCTGTGCTGACAGGACGTCACGTCAGCAGTTAGCATCCATCCCAGCTGGACAGCAACAACATCCTCTGCTTTTCATTGCCCATCTACAACAAATCAAGCTTAAAATTCTGAGAATTCCAGAACGTCAAAAGCAACTGCTGTACTTACGCAAAACTACCTCTCTACTCCTTCCATCCCAGCAGTAGTTTATTTACGTCATGAAGTTCCTGTATCACCTATGATTGCTATCATGATTGTTTTGTCACGTTCCATTTTAATCTTAAATAGTCTTTTTTCACCTATCTACTTGTAGGTAAGGGAACAACACAGAACACAGAGAAAACACAATATCATAGACTATACGGAGAACAATACCCTTGTTTTTGTTGTTGTTTCTTCTATAGAGACTTGCATCTGCATTCTCTCTACGGTGGTTTTGGTCATCTGTGACAGTTACCTGGGTCTGGAATTACATTCCCTGCCGTGCAGAGCTATATATAACCTTCAGGCCAGCTGCCAGTGCTTCCTCCTAACGCCATCCAAACAGGATGCATACATAAACTGTCAGGGCACAGCGAGGAGGCAGGTGATGATTCTGCAATGGACAAATTACTGTGCTGGATGCAAATGCTCAAGTCCAGACCTATCAACACATTCATGCTTCAGTTCTATGGACTGAGATATGTTGAAATAACCGCAGGACTCGCTCCAAATTTGAAAAACAAAATAAAACTAATCATGTCTATGCTTCTGACAGCAGTATTATATACAGCTTTAGCCAGACCAAAACCAAGTAGCAGTTCACTATGTGCTACAACATCTCTTTGCTGTGCAGTTAACATGATTAAGTCTTCATTTTCAAGTCTTTATTCTAAAAGGTTTACAACCCTCGCATCCCACAGATCTCTGGGATACCATCTGTCCCTTCGATAAATTTCTGTTACTGAAGACAAATGAGAGGTGACAAACCAAATCCTATAAGCAATAAGGCTAATAATATAACGCAGACAAAGACAGGTAACAACAGCTTCAGTAGGGCATTCCTTTTTTCTCATTCAAACTTGTTATACCAGCACATGGTCTTTCCTGAAAAGGAAATAAAGACCCTCAGACACTCAGACTTTGAGGAGTTTTAGACATGCAATACTCTTTCTCAATACCAGAAAAGCTTTTTATGATGCATTTTAAAATTCTAATTCTTTGTCTCACAGACACTGCTTCAGAAGTCAATTTAACATATACCACCATGAGCATCCTCCAGATTGGAAACAGACTGTGGAAAGCAGATGTTTTTCTGTTACGATCCTCACAGGCACATGGCAGCCGAAAACGTTTCCAGTGAGTCACATTTTCGCAAACATCACATTCCTTTGTTGTGCTTGGAAATGAGGCAAAACACTGGTGACCCCTGGCAGACTTCTCTCTCCCACCCACACCCCGTGAGCAATCCAGGGAGATGCAGCTAACCCAGGAGGAGACAAACTATTTATTTGCATGTGTCACAGCTGTATTTCTGGCCTTATCTTCTGCTTACAACAAGCCTTCCTTTCCCTCCAGAGATGAAGATTGTCTCTTCTACCTCAGTTTCCCACCTGTCAAGTGGGAAAAGTAACTCAAATTCACAAGTCTAAAGACAGAGGGATCCAGAACACCCTTTTAATAGACTGCTATGTAGTTATTGATGCTACTTTGATCCGGTGAGAATTAACTTCACTGTTAATGGAAGGGGTTTGATTTATTCTGAGCCAGCGAGCCTCAGAACCTTTGCAAGTGTCCCCTGCATTAGGCCAATGCGTGCTTCATTTTAACATCTTGCTTCCAGTGACATTCTGCAGGTCTGTTAGAAAGGGAAGGCAGAGTATAAGAACATCAAGTACTTAGAGAATAGTTTATCCCCAAGGAAGCCTCGAAACTTACAGGAACCTCAGACTGACTACTTATGCTTTTTAATACTTGCTGCACTAATACCAGGAATCCCACACATTAGTTTAGAAATTCTGACAGTGACAGATCAGTTGGGTACTATCTGGGAAACCAGTTCTGAATGTTTTTCTACTCAAGATGAGAAAACAGTATCTTGAGAAGACCTGGCCTTGCTTGGACAATTAAGAAGGAGTACCTTAAAAGGGTTAATGGAATACTTTCGTTAACACTGTACTATGCTGCACCTTGAAAGCAGAAATTAACCATTTATAAATCAACCATTATTTAACTAAGATCACTTATTATTTGCAGTGTTTTTCTTAAACACTTCCCCAGAAGGTCAGGCTCGGAGTCTCACTGTTATTTCCCCTGTCCATGCACAGTTGGTACTGTAGATTTAAGAAGGTAACAAACTCTTCATAGAACTAATTTCAAGAAGAGCTAACTGAGCATTCTGAAGGGCAGATGCCGTACACTGTTGCTTGCTTTTTAACTATTTGATATAATCCTGAACTTCCAATACTCTGGAAGAAAAATTCCTGTTAGCTTCAAGAAAGCATGGAAAACAAAGCTCTGGAAATACCTCAGGATTTTATAATATATTTCCTCTGCAAGGGGAAAAATTACTCCCATACTATTTTTCATATGCTGTATTAACATATGTTCTGATGTTTTCATTATTGGAGGTGAATTTGAAAGTGCTTTAACAAAGCTGAGCTTCAGCTGCTAACATGCATGGGGAAAAAAAAACAACACACAAACACCAGAGAAATCTCCGTTCTTCCCAGCCAAGATGCAACTCAACTATCTTTCCATTCCAGAAAACTTAGAGTCAGTGCTTCCTAGAGAGGCTGCTGCCAGAAAAGCGACAGAAACAAAATACAGGAATGGCTATTCCTCTGCTCTACAGGACTGATACTTACAGTATGTTTCGGAGTTTTGTCCAGCTCAGGTTTAAATGACTCAAAACACTGAAGGTTCCACTCCTGTCCTCAATAAATTATCCCACGCTTTTCACTATTGCAAGTTTTTTTCCCTGTCACATGAACATGTTTCTCCTCTTCCTCAATCTCATCCCTTTTTAACTCTTCAACAGCCAAATTATTTGCTGTCCCTGCTCTTTTTGCTACACACTTCCCCATCCAACTGTGAACAGTTTTGGGTTGGAAAGGTCCTTAAAGATCATGAAGTTCCAACCCTGCTGCCACGGGCAGGGTTGCCACCCACCAAATCAGGCACTGCACCAGGCTGCCCAGGGCCCCATCCAACCTGGCCTTGAACACCTCTGGGGACGGGGCATCCACGGCTTCTCAGGGCAGCCTGTGCCAGTGCCTAAATTCTGGCCAGCTGCGAAATCCCATCCATAGAAGAAATACCATCACTTCACAATTCATTATTTACTATACCTACGTGTCTGGGACTATATGCCAGCTGCTCCAGCTGCAGCCTGGGAAATGTCTGGGAAACGGCAGTGATGTCCCATTCAGACCGAGAACTGTGACTAAGCTTCGCGTAAGACTGAATGCTGAAATGGAAACTTTATTCCAAACAAAGTCAGCACTCCGCACTGACAAAAAAGGCACCGTGAAACTTCAAGAAATTCATGAGAGCTTCTTTTCTTACTTCAATATCTGAAGTCCAGTTTAAAAATACAACAAAAGCCAAAACTTCAAACAAATGCTGCTTCTTAGTAAGTGATGTTGACTGTCAGCCCAGTGTGACACTGACAACTGCTCGAGTTCCCCAGAACACAGCACTGTTATAAACGGTGTGATCAGACACTTTCCTCGGGAGGGGTACTGACAGCCACCACTATTTAACAGAATCAATCCCTTCTGCATTCCACCAGCCAAATTTCGTCTTTTATTTCCCACCCAGCAGGGTGGCTTTGTGTTTTTTCCTTTTTTTTTTTTTGTCTACACTAGCCAAAGAAATGCAATGGCTTTAGGCTAAAATATGCCAACTCGGAGTTGAATGGGGCTCGGGCAGTTGTCAGCCCCTCACGTCCTCCCCTTCAAACCAGGAACAGCTTATTCCCTCAGTCACAAAATTACAAGCCAACAGATAGAAGGGGTGGCATTCAGTGACAGGAGCCTTTATGATGTGGCACTAGATGATCCAGGAGAAAATTGTATGTCACAAGATTCAGCTGAGAGCTCATTCCCCTTCGTGTCCCCCCCTCCTCCCGCCAGTGCTTAGCAGAGTAAGTTGGATGCAGTCAAATGTCTGTTTTTCAGAGATGGCGCCAACAAGGACAGCTGCCTATTCTACACATGATGCAGAACCAAAAAGGTCACCCCACCAGGCTGTTAGCTGTTTACCATTTCCTTTATCACCATACTGTAGGTTTTAATCTGTTAATGCTTCAGTCACTGATCAACACTCCCAAAATACTGCAACGCAACATCTCATGAAATCCACTTACCAAATCATGTAAGAGACTTGCATACAAAATGTCTCTTTTGGGGCTATTTCTACCGTGGGCACAGGAAAAACAAAGTCTTTTCCCTTAGCCTCATCAGGACAAAGACACCTCGCAGCACTGAGACCATCAATCAGGCAATAAGCGTTCTGGATAGAGGCAAGCTCTCTTGCATCCTTCCACAGCATCCCTGGGGTGCTGCTGGACTGAACCTGAGCTCGGAACCAAATGCATTAACCGATATGCTTTGATGAGCAGTTTACATACGGCCCATAAAATGGAGCCCTTCAAGGAGAGACAATCTGAAGCACAGGATTTTAAATGAAAGGGCTGGAGGAATGCAGTATTTCTGCCCTCAGACATGTGTTGCTGTCCACAAAGAAAAACCCTGGCTACGGGAAGCGTGGGGCAGAGCCACAGCTCATAGAAGGTGAGCTGGAATATAGCAGCAGTCAGAGGTTTCCAACTGACAGGTAGGAAAGTTCAACAAAATACTTTTGCTGTCAAACTGCAATCCAAGAATTAAATAACTGCTTTAAAAAAGCACATTGTTTCTATAGGTAAAAACATCAATTTGAGGATCTGGTAAAATGTTCTCCATTTGTTGCTCTGATGTCATCACTATCACACATTAGGAAAAATCTTCAGAGTTTTTGCTAGTTGTCATTTTAAATAGGTCTTTTTGCATTTTTCCCAGAAAGCCCTTCAGCAGAAATTCTTCACGTAGAAGATGACAAGCAAATGCCAAATAGTTGAATTCAGTTACCACTTTGCTTCAGGATATAACATGGTCTAGTTTTGCTGCCCTGATCACAGAGCACAGCAGCTCACTCACTTGGAGCTGGTGGGGCTCCTGAGTAACCAGTAACCTGAGTGCAGACTGCCCAAGGCAAGAGAAGCGCATTCAGTTCCTGTGTATTACAATTGTGCTGTCTGCAGACAGGAGCACCGAATGAATCCTCACTGTTCAGTTAGGTCCTAACAATGCACTCAGCTGCCCAACACATGGTAACTCCTGGTACAAAGCTGGCAACAGTCTCCAGAGATGTGGCAACACCATCTCCAGCTCAGAACTCCTCTTCACCCAGGCAGTATCACACCATGCTTTGATTTGATGCTACAGCAGTGGGTTGCTTCTACAGAAGATTAAGGGCTCAAAACAGCTTGTTTCAAGTTTCTAAAGCTAACATAGCGTAACACAGGAGACCAATTAAAGCTGCTCATACTTCAACTTCTTTCCCAACAGTACATCAACAACAACTTCGAGGTTATAATTCCATGCTTCCTGCCTATTGCAAAGCCTCTCCTCTGGGAAGGCCAGCAAGCTCAGGCTTAGTTTAATTCATCTGAATAGTTCCACTGAGACTAACAGGAAAAGGTAGCATATATACTTAAGTGCTTTGCTGAATTGAGGCCAAAGCTTCCCAAACCATTTTAGCCAAGGCAGACAGAAATGGGAGCCTCAAGCTTTTGCTCTTTAGCTTTATATCATATTACAAAGTTCGCTGCTTCCAGACCCCTTCCTTCTGAACTGGAGCCAAAAGGCAGATACAGGCTTGCCCAGAAAACAAAGCTTATTATTTGTCCAGGGTTTTCCCATGTCTTGTGCCATTTCACATCTTCTTTCCTTTTGTTTACATGATATTCTGACATCTGAAAACCAACCCACTTCCTTAATGAAAAGGAGTAGGAAACCAACGCCCTAGTGCCAGCATCAGCAACTCCCTCCACAACCAGACATCCACGTCAAGCCAACCGTAAATGCTTTGTCATGTTCTTCAGAGAAGCATTTGTCTGTACCATAAGTAATGGATTATCATTTTCTGGCAAAGCGTGCCACTAGCCCCTTACCCTAGATCTATGTGGATCTATAGTGCACGCCAGGAAGTTTTGATCATTAGACCCTATTTCCAAACCCGAGCTTAAAAAAAGAAGTTTTCCACAGAATTTGTGGGGTGATTTTTAGAACTGCATGGATGTTTGTAAGCAAAGGATTCCTGTCCTATTCTCTCACTTTTGAGCCTGCAGAATTTCCAAACAACCTGCAAGAACTGCAGGAGAAACTGGAGTTTTCAGAACAGGAACAAAACTGCCTGATTTTACCAACAGCATTCAGTATGTTGCTGTTGTTTGCAGGACCTCTCAGTTTTGAATGCTTTCAGAAAAGCTGCTCAGGGTAACCTCTTCAGTGAGGAACGCTGCCCAAGATGGCAATTTCTGCCCTAATTTCAACATTCTGTCAAGCATTATTAAAAACAGAGCCTTAACAAAGAATGGATTGAAAAGGACTTCTGCCCTGAAGCTGTCTTTCAAAGGAATATCAAATGATAGCAAAAGTATCTGAGCTTTTCCATCATCTAACTGCCAGCAGATAACTGCCATAGAGGCTGCAGCAATTACTACCAACTGAAGCACGTGAGAATCTGGACATGCATGTGTCGGGAATCAGCCATGTCCCATAAGTCAGAGTGTTCTTCAGCAATTGAAGATGATGCAGCACTGCAACAGAAAGCACACAAGACCAGAGGCTGATTTTTGTGGGTCTTTTTTCAGAAACTGAATTACGTGCCCGTGTGTAAGAAGAGTCTATGTTTGAAGGTCAGAGAGGCTGTAGCTCTGAGCAGAAGCACAGTTTCTGCTTGAGCAATAAGGCTGACCGGCCTCCACCTTTAGATGCTTTATTAACTGCAGTAAGATTTGCCTCTGTACCTACTCACACAGGCAGAGACGCACAAGGTGTCTCAGGAACAAGGTAAGGAAAGGTTCCCTCCAGCCATCACATCAGAAGCTAAACTGAGCCACCTGAAATATCCTCAGCTTGCCTGAATTCAGGAGCAGACCTTATCGCATAATCTGCATGAGGTATTTAGGCACTGTGAGCTCTGCAACCTGAAATGCTGCCTGCTGATCCAATCGCTGACATTTGTCTCCCACCCTGGGGAGCTGGGAGGAAATTGTGAGGCAAATTACAGCAGGAGACAAGCACGAGCAGAGGACAAGACAGTACAAGCTCCTTGAAAACAATAAGCACCTGGCTCCTTTTTGCTTATCTGTGGTTCAAACACATTGCTCAAGAGATGGGAAAGATGACAGAGGGGCTAATCCAATGAAGCAACACATCTACACATTTGTACTTGCCCCGGAACCCTTCTTAACCAGCCTGCTATCTTAACCAGTCTCTGCTCACACACAGCTACAACTCACCTCACAGGTGTTCCAAGGGCCTTGCAAACAGCAGCACCTGTGGTCACGTCCTTCAGAGTCGGAGCTTTTCATCAGATGCCTATATTTCAGAGTCATTGAAAATAACTGCGTTCATTGAAATAGCCACAGAATGAAATCAAATGTGGGCTTTTTATGTGTGTTGGAAGCAGACTACACACCTAGGGCTCGGGGATGAAGGCAGTCACAAAGAGGCCATGGCAAAAGTGAAAACAGACAACAGCTAAATCTAATTCACTGTACCCAGGGGATAGCTACGTGGACAGTAAGCGTGCAGGAGCCTGAGGAGAGCACAGAAATCACACCACATTTCCCTTCAGCCTGGCAGAACATTTTCAACCGATGACTTCTGGGAACTCACTGCAATACCCTACTGTGAAGTAGCACGTAAGCAGGTAGAGTCTGTTCATGACAGTTAAGACAAAGGTTCAGAATCATTTCCCTGAAAACGTAGACTCTTCTACATTTCAGTAATAGATGAGGTTTAAATAGTGAACCATCTTACCCAGGGAAGAAATGCCTCTCCAGTGTCTTCACTGCGAAATCACAAAGTAGCACTCACTTTCTGCTGCTCACGTACATAAAAAGGAATGGGAGCAATTTCAATCACTTTGTCAATTAGTTCATCTTTGTGCAGCATTTCCAAAATGGAAAGCTCTGAGGGGCTGCATAGGGAATCCATCCCTGGGAATTTAAATCAATCTCTAGGTTACTGAAGTAGTATTATCTGTGTTAATTAATGTATTGATTTTTAAAACCCTGCAAAAGGAGTTTAAGAATTGTGAGCTGTTAAGTTCATCTAACTTAGTGAACAATTTCATCTTAGTGATGCAAGTCCTTGTTCACTTCCCCACAACTTCTTAAAGGAAACTCCTGCAGCCATTAAAGCACAGCAGACAGTCACTGAAGTGCACAGAACAGCTCAGCATCTGACACAGGCCCCGATATACTGCAAGGTGCTACATGGAAATACTTACAAACTACAATGAGCTAAGAAAAAAGCTGCAAAGTTGAACTCCATGTTAGAAAACCTAAGTAGAAGCTAACCTGTACATTTAGCCTTAAGGTCTAAATTAAGAGCAATTAACAGCAGTCTCTGCTGAATGCTACCATCTTCGTCTGAACCAAGGACTGATTTTGCACTGTATGCTTGAACAACATCCCTGATCTCAGCCAGGGTTAATACAGTCTATTCTGTTAACAAATGAAAAAAACAGTAAGACTTACAGCACCAGTAATACCTATACTGCGCATTTTTCACCAACTCATCTTCTTTCACTAAGGGCTCAGGAGTAAATCTAACATGAATACAAAACATTTTAGCCATACACAATGCTAAATAGAAGGAGCAAAAAATAATTATGCAGACATTTTTTCCTTTCTATCTAATAAGATCAAGTAAGGAAAGTAATATCACATACAAAATACTTTCCACAGAGTAATACTGCAGAAGTTGTAAGGATCCATGTAAGTGTCTCAGCTAAGAGAAAGACATGTAAAACAGGACCCTTGTTGGTATCATTTCATGACTGACTGAGTTTAGGACCTAACTCATTTCTGAGTCTGACAATCTCATAATGTCCTTTTTGCAGATAATCATCCCATATCTCTGTTGCTGACCAAGTAATGTTCACTAAAATAAATGGATGACCCCAAGCATAACTTTTCGGAACAACAGTAGACTACTGACCTCACACACACACACACACAAGGTAAGTTCTGCAGTAACTGGCAGTTCACTCCCCCTACAGTAAGGAAACGTTCTGCACCTCAGCCTCTCTGGCTCCCTCCACAACCCCAAGAGCAGTCAGAGCACCAGGCCAGATTTACCCACTAACTGCCAGGCAGGAACAAAAGGTCTGAGGAAAGTGACACTGCACAGGGACCCGGGGGCAGGGGAAGCAGCTCATGTGCTTCTAGGTTTCAACTCTAAGGCCCGATGCTTTAAAGTTTCAAGTAGAAAACAAGATACGCTTCCAATTTTTCAAACTGAGCAACAATTTACTGCTCATGTATTCACACACACAAGCTATTTTCAAGTTGATTTTCTCCAGCAGCAAAGCTAATAATACCTGTTCAGCCAAGCACAATTCATGGTGCAAACAGTTCCAAAAGCTCCAGGATTTGTGATTGCAGCTGAAGTGTCAAGGGGACTGTCACAACAGGAATTATGTAAGCAATGCACTGGAACCAGATTGTTCTAAGGAGAAGAGAACCAGAGGGAACATAACACGATGCAGAGCTAGTAGAGGACAGGACAAAGTGCTGATGAGCAGCTGCCTGAGCCCATAGGATTGTTCTTGGTTTGTCAGCCACTAGCCCCAGCAGTGTTCTTACCCTCCTTAAGCAATGACTGCCACAGCCTGCTTTGCAACAGTTACACAGCAAGCAAGCAGAAACAGCATGCTAGAGATCCATTATTTCCTTTGTTTTGCCACCTTTGAAATGTTTCCATAATAGACAAGAAGCATATTTTGTTGCCACCACTTTACCTTGCTGCCAGAGACCTGATCAGAAAAGGTCTTTACGCACCACACTCATACAAGCAACCTGTTTTCCAGACAGGAGAAAAAGTGAAGACCATGAGGATTTCAGATTTACTTCTCATATTCCTTTTCACAGTATAACATGTTTAAGGTTCTTGATGCAGTTCATTAACAAGATCGTTATCTAGAGGTAAACTGCCCAGACAAATTCTAAGCAGCCCTGCAATACTAGTTACCTTTTGCAGAAAAAAGACCACCGTCACCCCTTTGGCAAGCTGCGCAATTGTTCTATTACAACATACAGTAGTTACAGCAAAAGCGTCATTAATAACACAGCCACACATTCTCTTCACAGGTCCAAGTGCCCAAGCCTCCATACTTGAGCCAGGAGATCAAAGATGCCCCTGAATTTGCCCCAGCTACCTGTGTCTAAGTTTTGCCGCTGCTAATTTTCTTTCTGGACTAAAACATGTAAACGCCCTGGGCCTAGACTTCACTAGATGTAAAACAGCACACCTTCAAAGCAAAGAAAATTAGCTTCAGCTAATAATTAGCTGACAGTCGAGCCCACCACTACTTTAATGACTTCAACCACTGAAGGGCTGAATTTGTCTCTACTTGCAGTGTTCTGCATGTGCACTGAGAACCAGAGCAGCAGTGACCAGACACCCTGCAATAGGCTCTCCCTGACAGCTCAGGTTTCCTGCACCTGTGCAGCTTGATCTCAGCGTTCAGCACAGAACAAGGCCCATTGCTCTACAGAGATTTTCTCTCAAGCAATAGAAAGGATATCATTCCCAACACTAGAAAAAAATCAAGGTGACACCATGATGGCTAATTTCTAAAAGCTCAGAGCGAACGTTGAATATGAAGTAGAAAGGAAATAGTCACTCATATCCAATTATCATGACGAGCTTGAGATGTAAATTATTGAAGTTCTCGGCACAGACACAGGTACATGCTCTCTCCTGAACTGATAACCACCTAGGAAGAAGATGGGGCTATATCTCCCAGCATCTTTACGCTGATCCTCTCATGTCTCTTGCTAAGTCTGTCTTTGCAGTTTCCTCACACCTTTCTTTCAGCTCTTCCATCTCTTGTCTCAAGTGACCAGATAAACTTTGGAGGGGCAGGATTTGTGAAGAGATGTCTCAGAACCAGGCAAGCTGAGCGCTTACTTTTAATTGTCTCTTCCTCTCCTCCCAGCTTCAGATTTTCGCTTGGCCTTTTAAGCTTGCACATGCCATGTGAGCTCATGGGATAACTGACCAGCTTGAGACTGAAAAGCCTTTTTGCTTTGAAACCAGCAAAACTAGTTCAGGGACTGGAACTACATGTAGACAAGACTGTCCTGTAATTAGCTTTAAATAAAGGTCCCTTCAACAGGAAATTACATACTAGGACTCCTCAACACTGACTAGCACAGCAGACATGGCTTTCACTCCTTTGCCTCTAACACATAACAGTTTTCCTGCAAAGCACAACCCAAGCAGGATATTGAAGCACTACAAAAACGATCAAGTTTACAAAAGAATCCCCTTTGGTCTCTTAAAGAGCCATTTAAGAGCAGCATGATACATTTCCTCACAAATCAATTGTTCCCAGGTGGAAAACTGCATTAATTCCCCACAGTCACCACCGCAGACCAGAGAAAGCCATTAGCAACTTAACCACATGACAAAGCCTGAGGCACCCACAGCCCCAGCACTGAGATTGCCTTTCAGATGGATCAAGGGGCCAGATGCTGCTGCTGGCCGAGGGCTGCTCAGCCAGGATCCCCACAGCAACTTGAGAGACAGAGCGGGCTGAATGCGCTGCTCCCATCTCATCTCCGTGGGGACAGGGAGCAGCAGGAGCCCCCATAAGGATGGCAGCTGTGCTGAGGGGGACATCCAGTAACTTTCACGCTTGCATATCAAGCACCAACTCCACTTCTACCAGGGATTACAACAGGAGAACGAAGCCTACTTCAGCTTCATGACCTTTCCAAGAAGCTGAACGTTTGATGATTTTCCCTGTTCTACCACTTAGGTGAATTACCAAAATGCACAGGAAGACTTCATTCATCTAGAAAAAAATTACTCACTGAAAACAGGGAAAAAGGCTTTTTAAGCTTGTTTTCTTCAAAGGTTTCCCAAACCAAGGATATTAAAACACCTCAAGGGACAAGCTGTCACTTCAGTGCATGCAACATAATATTTAGCTGAAGATAATACGGCTTCTCCTTACACTTAGATTTTTTCATCTGGTTTGCTCTCACTCATCCATTGGTTAGGGTTGCAATCAAGTAACACAAACACTGAATCCCTCATGTCTTCATTTCTGTGTACCGAGCTTTACAGAAGCATCCATACCACTTCTTCCTCAAAAAACATTCCCGGGTTTCATTTAACTCTGCTTTACAACCTAAGAAAGTTTGAGCTACAGCTGACTCGCTGCCTGTAACAGTCCTTGTTCTGGCATAGAGCTGAAAATGAAAACTAAGTCTCTAGTTGTCTACCAAAAAAGAAAATCAGCAAGGTCAAACCATCCAATTTTGTTCTGCTATACACTTGGAAAAAAACGTTACCTAAGCACTTCTCAAACCTGATGGTCTCAGCTAAACAAACTGATGCTCGACACGAAATTGCCACGACGTGAATGTCTGCTTCATGCCCTTTGCAAGGCATACCACTACGGGATGTAATATTCAGAACATACCGGAAAGTTATGAGCAAAGTTAAAATAATCGGGAACTTGCACCAATTTTGCTGTTACAGCCTATAAATAATCTGGACACTGTTCCTGGCCTCTTTTTCTAAGAAAAGCGATCCATGATTAGGAATTCTGTGCTGTGAGATTGAGGAAGAAGAGAACACAACAGATGGAGCTTGGTGAGATTTAACCCGCTTATTTGCAAGTGGGATTACAGGCCGAAAGAGACCGTGCTTTTCTCCTTCCCTCCTAGATACAGTTGAGTTTACAAATGGTATTTCAAAACACTAACAGCACTGCAGTTTGTGTTTGCAGGGTATATACAGTGATTAGAGTAATACTGCACAGCTGTAAAGTAGTGGCATTCTACCCTTTTTACTTCAAAGTTACCAAAGAACTTCTAGCTGTGCAAATACGTAAAGAAAGTGCATCAGTAAGGATGCCTCATTAGAGAAATTGTTTCCTTTGGATTTAAACAGTATTGTGACCAGGCTGGCTCTTAGACCTCTGACCTGAGATTTGCAATTTTACCTACCCACTTGGGTTTAAGAAGTCAGGGACATCTCTGAGCAGCTCCTTAGAAGTTAAACACCACAAATATCCTTGGACACGCTCCATCCGTCCAAGATGAAGTCCTGCTCTTTTCAGAAGATACCAAACATTACAGTACTTGGTGAATTAAGACCTCAAGGTGTGCAATACTGGACCAAAACATCCTCACACCTTTTCAGCTGAAAGCTTTTCTTCAACCTCTTCTCAGTTTCTGGGCTCCCTTTGAAATCCTTCCAAAGTCACTTATAAACTGTAAGCTCGAAGAGGGATGAGCAGCATCTGCTTGCTTACTTCCAAGGACCACTTAGAAGACAGGCCAGCAGGTGTTCATAGGAACAGGACTAATACTCTGTTTTACAAGGTCAGGGTCTGGGATAGAGCAGCAGTGTACTATAACATGCTGCTAGCAGAGTTTGCTGTGCAGAACACTGTCCAAACGAGCAATGTGAACACTGCAGCTCATAAGGAAAAGGAAGGGGATTTTACAACCATAAAGGTGGGAAGAGAAAAGACCATGTTCAATTTGACTGACTTAATAGCTCCACATGTCCGGAAGCGCTGACCTAAGCACAGCGTCTCTCTGTGAGATATCGCCAGCCTTCTCAGACCATTCCCCTTGAAATAGAGATCTAAGCCAATTTCAGTACCAGAACCCTGCATGAATGCTTCTAACTCATTTAAAACAGCCATGTACTTGTTCAGTCAGGAAATCAGTTACACCAGAAAGGCTGTAAGGGTCAATCAAGGCCTGACCTTGCAGCTGAAAAGCAATTCAGGAGTTTCGAGCAACTCAGCATTTCCCCTATCACCGCTGTAAAATGACAGGCAACAACCAGAACCAGCAGAGAAGTTTGGCCTACAGCATCGTTGCACCCTTGCAAAGTAAGGGAATGATATCCTGTCAGCTTCTTTTATCTACAGGAGACAGAAGCAGCATGGTGTTGAGAGCTGAGTCAACCCATAAATGTAAAGCGGTGACGGAAATAGAACCCAGATATCTTCTGACTCTCTCTTCCGTGCTCTCACCACAAAATCACCCTAATCACAACCACACTGTGATGACAGATGATCTGCAGCTCATTTTTCCTCTTTAAGAGCCCCCTCATTATCATCCTGAAAACCTGAAATATCTCTAAGACCCATAATTCCAGGTTTAGCAATTTTTCATCTTGCTGTGTTCTACGACGCTTCTACCCAAAATTTAATAGATTACATTTGCTAGACAGCTATCAAGAACTATTCTAGTATACACCTTTCACTCAAAGGAACCTTCCCTCAGCTCTGAAGCCATTAACTTTCTCTCTCCAGTGCATATTCCCTCAACTCTGCAGACAAGACTTCTACTACATCCATCTAGCTTTCTCCTTTATTTCAGATTGCTGTAAAAAAAACATTGCTCCTTGACCCTCCAGACATACATTTTTCCCTTTCTGTAGATCCTTATTTTCGCATTTTCAGTTCACCTCTGTCTTCAATGGCCTGTCCTATCCTAAGTCACTGCCTATTACACTGTAATAGCAGCGATGAGGTATTACAAGGTATTTTTTTTAAATGAGTTAGAATATGAAATGTTACATGACGCAGTAAGGGCAGGAATCAGCTTCCAGGCTAAGCTGTCTCCACTTTAGGCATCTATTTTGAAATAAGCTTCATTGTCTGCTATAGATCTATACTAACTGTAAAGGGACCAAGACGTTCAGCTATAGCTTACATGTGAACACCTGAACTCGCATGTCTACAGCTACAGACTGTATCCCATGTAGTCTCAAACACTAGTTAACAGCTCTCAGAACACTCTGAGCAGCGAACAATCACTATAACACATACCTCCTCCTGCAGTTACACTACTCTATATATGATGGGATCTCTTCCAAGTCTCCGTGCTGCCACTACCTTCAGCTTGTATCCAAGTCACTAACAAGAATTAAGGATGATCAGTTACCTACCTGCCTGTTAGACAAACAGATATATTCCTCAGAAATACGTTGTCTTCTGCAAGTTCTCTGCAGTCATTAGTGAGTCTGAGGTGGTCTGCAGTCAAGCATCCTACAACTACAAGCATATTCCATAGCAAACTGCTTTAACACAAAAGATCAAATTATTTTGGAAGCAGCTTTATGCCCTGCAAAACATGGATAAGTATCCTTTCAACAGCATTGTTATACCCTGTCCTTCACCAGCACTTCCCAGTGCTCTGCATAGGGTTCATGAATGTCCCCACCTCTCCTGGCCTAGGGTCAGCCTGTCTCTGAGTGATCAATGCTGTCTTGTGTCACCTTTTGCAGCTGCACACCTGTCAACCTCCTCACTACTCCACCGTCAAGCCCTCTGCCACTGCACAGTAGTACCAAACTGAAAGGTCATGCTTAATTGACCTGGTGAGAAATTTGATTTTATCTATGTTGCTGAACTGCGCAGATGAACAACCTACAAATTTCTGAAGGACTTCCAATGGTAACAGTGCAATGAAAGCAGCACAATAATTCAGTTTCTCTAAGAGCTGGGCATTCACTGTGACTTCTGTATCCCAGCAATAGCAATGAGTTCTAGAAAACTTATTCAAAGATGGAAACATCGCAAGATCCACCCAGGTAGTAAATCAAATCAGAGCAAGTTATCTCAGCTGCAAGATGACGGGGAAGTTCATGTGCTTCAGAAAAACAAAGCTTTCAACATTGACTCAGTACTTAGCCTGAAGTTGCTCAGAATCTCCCATCGAAGATTAAACTGTGAAGTATGTCCTCATCTCTCAGAGCAAATCTCTCCACCACATGCATGCAAAACACTGAACTCCACCGAGGGACCTGAATGTGTTGCAATTGCACTTCGCTTTCACATTACTCTGCAAGTAGCAGAAGCTAGCAACTTTTGAATTGTGTATCTATCTTTTCAGCATGCTTACAGCATGACAAGTTGCACAACACTTAAACAACAAGAATACAGCCTAAATCCCTTGCCTTCTTCACCTCACTTGAATGTTTCTTTTCTTGAAGCTTCTTAAGAAAAAGACGACCCGAATCACTTGTTAGGAGGAGTGTTTGACAGCAGCCACCATAAAGAACATTTAATTTATACTTTTCAGTGTCAAACACCTGACAGCCAGGTTATATCACACACATTGAGTACAGACCTTCAGAAGTTAAGTATTTCAATTCTAGGAATAATTACGCACTTTGGGCAGAATGTACCAATAGAAATAGGTCCACTAAAATAGACACAAAGGAACATTGTAAAGAAGTCTGTCTGTGCTTGGTAAATACTAACCCTGGTCAGAGTTCCACTTGTTGGGTATTTGCTTGGCAAAGGACAGTGCCACTGTCACAGCTTGTGGAACAGCGTTTCCCCAGAATGGTGACCATTCATCTAGAAATTCATCCCTCTGGCAGCAAGAAGAAATCAGCAATTAATGGGCACCCTGAGGCTGCCACCAGCCTATTACAACATCACTGCAGTGGGCACATTTCCTCTGCAGGGCGAGTTACAGTGCTGCATGATAGAATTATTGACCTTTTTTATTTTATCTTTTTTAAGCGATATTGATTTTCCATTTAGGCCCAGTATGAGTGTTAGCTCTTCTTCTGGCCATTGGCCTAGGGTAGAAAGAAAAGACCAAGCAAACTTGCAGAGCATCAAGGCAGTCTGATGTTTTCACTACAGTAGGAGCTGAGCCAAATTGGCCAGCAGCACTCAGGAAAAAAAGCTAGGGAAGCTTCAGCAGTAAATCTAAGCCAGCCCATACTGCCCAGCCTTGAAGAATCTCCAGATTCCAATTTCTAGGGCAGACATACTCTTAAGTATCGTACGCATGTTAAAAGCAAAGGCAAATGAAACACTGACTGAAGAGCATTTACATCTGTCTACAGAACAGTACATACATTATAAATAAAATTTATTGTAGGGCAAGCAGTCTGAAACAGTTTTCAGTTATGCATAGGTCAGCTGCCACATTAACACCTTACCATAAAAACAGAGAATGCATTATCAGAAAACAGAGGATGCCTCAAGTAGTCTGCTTAGACTCATCTTCTGCCCACATTTTGAATTTGTGGGTATCTCATCATAATAAAATATTACTATATTCAGTTTCCCAGAGGTTGCACCTGAAGCACAGCTCTGCTAGGGCTGAAAGAACCCAGGCCACGGCACCAGCCTGCAGCAGTTCCAATAGGTGCTTTCTACCAGTGATTTCCCAGCCTTCAGCAGCAGTAATGCTCTGCTCCATTCTCTGCCACAATGGCCAACTCTGAACTACCTTCCACCAGGTGATTGGAATTTTGTTCTAAACTTCCAGCTCCGCTAAACATATAGGATAAAAACTTGAAAAGAAGCCTGATTTTTTCCTACTTATCTTTGGGGTGTCCTCCTCCTCCCCCTTTATTTTGTGCCTTGCTTCACTGAATAACTGAACTGGCTAAGACAAAGCAGGAGCTACGTTTCAGGTAGATACAAACAGCATCAAAATCCAGGGCACCAATTGTTATACGTAGAAAAGAGCAGGTAACTTGCTTTAGATTCAGCAAGTTTCTCTTCTTCTGGATCGTTCAGCCCCAGACAAATCCAGGTAGCTACATGCTACTTGCAAAACGCAGCCCTCAAAGGCAAGTTGATGTTACAGGCTACGCATTCTTGTACAGAACACAGGAGCTATACAGGAAGGTATATCTTTGGTTTAGGCACAGTTGCACTGTTTGTGATAGTAAGGTTAGCTCTAAATTGCATCTAAATAGCTCACATTGATCTGGAAAAGGTCAGAGGAAAATATTTCTAACCAGACATTTTCCAGAATATCTTCAATTAAAAAACTATTTGTGAAATTTAGATATGCTTTAAGACACCTTCAAGATATCTTTCAGCTGGTAATCATCTCCAATGATGAAATCTGTGTAAACCCGCTTTTGCAGGTTCAAGAGGAATTGTACTGCAGCTCAAATCCAGGGCCCAGTTTAAGCAGCAAAGCTTGGCCTCATAACAAGGAAGGCATCTCTCCCCTCAAACCCGAGAAAAACACAACCTTTCCATGCAAGGAACAGCTGTGGAAAGAGGAGGGATGAGACAGAAGAAATCAATCACAGCTCCTTCAAAGAAACTTTCAAAGCCTTTTTCAAAGCCTTTTCCAACACATAGCCCTCCCACCAGCCTGCAGATCAAAAGTAACTGGTGCTCCTGCCAAGGCCAAACAGCGCTCATATTCGGTGACTGGGAACACACGTAATGCAGTCAGCCAGTAAAGCTGGCCCTCCAAAACACCACGGTTGGTACTCCCAGATGGCAGCTCAGCCTCACCTCAGAGTCAGCAATCACCCTCGAAAAGAGCAAAGGAATCCCCTGAGGCTACATATTACTGGCACTAAGGAGACCCTAGTACAGTTCTTTCTTTTAGGCAACCTCCAGCACCTTCACATGCAAGGAGGCCACCCAGATCACTAGCTGGTTAGGGGTTCTTGTAAACTGCATGGTTTAATCTATTTGTGCTACAATAAAATCAATTCCAGGAGTCATTCACCAAGAAAACGACCATCACGTGGAACTCGACTCATCTTCTGTCATTACTGACACAAGACAATGCTTGAAAGCAGTATTTTGCTTTTTGGCCTTCCATTCTCACTATTATGGATTCCAATAGCTACAGCTTTGAAGGTTCCCATAAAAATGAAGGTTACAATTTTGTTTCAAAAACAGCTGAACTTTATGGCATAGCCTTACTTCATCTTCTCACCAGGCAAAGTCATGAATATTAAGTTGTACAAAGGTAGCGTACAGATCCATCTTAAACAAACACTTCCCACACCTATTTTCTTTTAAAGAATTGGAAGCATCTTCTCATTTAGGTGTGTTTTCCAGAACCACATGGAAGGCTGCAGAACATGGACCTTCTGTCCAAAACCAACAGCTCCCCTCTCATGCTGTAATAAACAAACAGCCTAGAAAAAGGATCAAGAACTCAAGCAGCATTCCCAGCACCTGCAGAGCTCCAGACCTGCTCCCACAGAAGCTATTGGCAAAATTCCCATTTACTTCAGTACCGACGTGATTTGGTACTACAAAACCAAAAAAGAGTCTGGATTACATTGAGTATATCACCATAACTTAAGAATATTCAAGAAATACTAACGGTGAGGGGGGAAAACTTTTCAATTTTATCATTAGGTAACTTGTTCAGTACTAGTAGTAATACATCATATTTGTCCAAATATTCACAGTTCAAGTGTAACATTGTGCCAATGCCAATTTTAAGGGGGTCTGAAGTTCATGCTGAAAGCAAGCTCCCAGACAGGCAGCTACATGCAGCGTTTGACCTAGTCAGCGATGTCTACCTTTTGCCTATTGGAAAAGGAAAAATGCATTTCCATTCTGTGAGGAAATCTAAACTCCTAAACACTGGAACTGCATCTATGGAAACAATTCCTCCATGCAAAATCATGTTAAAGAAAAACCAAAACTGCGCAAGCTCCCCAAAGAACGCTCTCTCCACAAGACAGCTGACCTGCTTTCCCAGCTCCCACCTCCCTCTCCATTTCTGGCTTGGCACCTCTGGTATTTAAGGAAGAAACTATGTAGTCTACAATGAGAAAATCAAAGAACTGCAGTAGTAAAGCATCCACTCCCCGACCATCAAGCAATTCAGCATCTGGCATTTCTCAGCGACAAGCACAGGAAGATGGCGGCAAGCACAGCAGCATTGGAACATCTTTCTGACTGACAGCTGGCACTGTCAAGATAAATTACTTGCCAAGGGTGCACAGACCTTCTGGCAAACTCCTCTGAGTTGAAGGACTGTGCTATGGCTGCCCACCTGTCAGCCTTCATTCAGGGACAGAGGAACCTGCCTTCCCCCTGATCCTTCCCCTCCTCCTTCCACCAGAAGACATCTGTTCTCAGCAGGAGCAGTGGCAGCTCCCACACCCTGCAGCAGGTACCTGAGAGCCTGCACAGTGTTTCAGAAATGCTTTGTTTCTCACTTGGCCACAGCAATCATTTCCCAAGGCTTCTGGGCACATTATTCTTCATATCAGAAGAAATGTCATCAGAAACAGGGTGCTGCTTTTGATGGGCATTTAAATGGCCTGTATATCCTTTTATTCCAAGAGTATTTTGAAAGATTACCACTAGCTTTGCCATTCATAAGCTTCCTGCTCATTGATTAAAAACCATTTCTCCCATCAAAAATCCCTAGCTGTTTTCTCTGCTGTCTCCCTACCCCCATTCTACACGAGGGGCCATACCATCCTGCAAGTCCTCTCTTCATGCTAAATGCCCTGCTGCATTTACAAAGCCTATTTCATCCTCCTGCCATCTGGAAAACACAAACATGATTTTAGAAAACATTTTTAAAAATAGAAACTTTAATGGTCACAGAAAACTCGCTCTAAGTTTTCTGGAAGCAGGCATGGGATAAAGAAAGCAAGGTTTTAATCATAATTAAAGGTAATTTATAGTCACAAAGAAGTGTTTATGAGAAATTACACAATCTTAACTGTACTTATCACACAATTTATAACAGCCAAACCTTTGAGAAGGACAGAAACAAATAGCTGGTATCATAAATCTTTTATTGCCAGCATTATAATATAGGAACCTGAAC
This sequence comes from Penelope pileata, assembly GCA_013396635.1. Taxonomy (NCBI): domain Eukaryota; kingdom Metazoa; phylum Chordata; class Aves; order Galliformes; family Cracidae; genus Penelope; species Penelope pileata. The sequence continues at coordinate 812,820 of WBMW01001490.1, read as the reverse complement.
TGCATTTCTGAGGTAATTAGTGCCCTGGGTGTCAGCGAGCCAGCAATTATGTTTTTGTTTGAAAAGCTGTTTGGGTGCACGTCTCAGTTTATACAATGAAACACCCTGTGCTTTCCCCTCAGGTTAAAACCAAGGCTGACATTTTGAATAAAAGGAAATGTGCATGGAAAGACACTGACACCTCAGAGGATGCCTGCTCATTCAGAGAGCTCGTCTGAGACTGCCTCTAACCTGTGGGAAGTCCAGCCTCATTGCTCTGCCCCATAAAGTCACTCAAAGCTGTGCCAGGCAAGCAACCACGTCAGAGTTCCACACTGATGCTGGGGGCTGGTGATGGAAATTAAATATGGGATTAAAAGAGCAGAGTTATCCCCTTCTGGCAACAGTCTGTACTTGAACAACCTTGATCAAAGTGCTACTGTAAACTCAAGACCACGCTGACCCTGCCAACCAAACCTGGGAAACAGCTCATCTGGTACTTTCCAAAGGAAGTTTTTAATAAGGAATAACAGAGCAGTGATGGTGGTAGTCCTTAGGCAGGCTCAACAGAAAAACAGTGGCTAAGAACATGAGCTCCTCTGCTCTCAGTACAGTCAGAAAGAGCAAGTTACAGCTTTTTGTATGTAACAGACACTTTTAAAGAAAAACTTCCTCAATATTTTCCAATGAAGTTGCTACAGACAGTCAGGTCTTGATCATCAAATGGAGCCTCTCATCTCTATTAATTACCTGCTCATTAAGCTCCTTCAACCAGCAGCTCCTGCTGGAAAAGGCTGATGGACAAGCCCACCAATCGCTGATTAAATTGGAATACATTGCATTTGCACAAAAGGCTGCCAGGTGACTCTGGCACAGAAACTAGCCCTCTGCACTTGACTCATCCCACTGGTTTGCGACTTCTTCCCCACTGCATCTAAATACATTGGAAAGTGCTAGAACTCACTGCGGCATGTTAGGGCTTGAAGGGAAAATGCCATAGTCTAAATTCAGAGCTCCTTACCCAGTCTTGACATTAGAGAAGAGTCTGATAAAACACTGGTGGCACTGACAACTGTAAGATTGACAAGTCACAATCCCTGCACACACACACAAGTATGGCTACTCACACAGCACACAAGCCATCTCATCTTTTCCAAAGGGTGCCATTTTAATTATCAACTACAACTGACAATTGGTCATGTCTGACATCAACACTACCCTCAAAGCAGCGTGGGTTTTTGGTTTGTTTCCGCCTCACCTCTGCTTACACTTTTTCAGGAAAAATCAACAGTGCTTTCAAAACACAGACCTGAATGCGTAGTATAAAATCTATGCACTCGCTTGCTGATCAGTGGTGGGGTTACCTTCCAATTTTAAGGTCTTGTAGTTTTGTTCAGAATGTCCATTTGTTAATAGCTTTGATCAAGCAAAAGACAATTTCTCAAAAACTACACAAATTCCCAAGCATTTGTTAGCACAGATAATTGCTCAATGACAGTGATTCTTGCCCTAAGAACAGGGAGCCATCTCTATGCTGAAAGGTTAAGCTTTTCACAAGGATGTCAGTACTTCAGGACATAACACCTCAGCACAGACTCACTTAGAGCAACGACAGAAAAGGGACAGAGGACCAGCCATGCAAATAGCACGCTGTTGTTCCATCCTTACTCACCATAAAATGTCATGCTTTTTGAAATACTATGCTTGGACCTTACATTTCCATGCAGAGTTTACTTGTTGTGAGGCACAGGATGATGCAAAAATAAAACATCAGGGCAAACTTTGGGAGGTGTGAGCTGGAATCTGTATTTTCTCCCTTTATCCCTGGCCTATTGTGCTAAAAATCAGGGAAACTTCGTGCACTTGAAGCTCTAAATCAAACACTGAAGAACTTAGCTGGGCTCCTGCTAAAGACTTGCCTGAAGTTATTGCCACCTGTGCAACCCAAAGAGAAAACAGAGAAGCAGCAGTCAGATAGAAGTGACATTCTGCAGTTCAAGGTCTTCTTAGCACAGTCCACAGCATGTCTGGAGAGTGGGGGAAAGAAAGGAGAAACTGCATACACTGAGCTGTTCCCTGCAGCAGAAACTGCCCACGTGTAATGTCGTGCAAGTTGTGCTAATGTTGCTACAGGAAGAATGCCCTCTGGCAAGAGCAGAGAGCCAGGGACAGAGCTGCTTTACACAGTCAGCCACATTTGCTAGAAACAGCAAGTCAGCTTGCAGTTTTATTTGGCAAAACACACAATAGAATTTAAGACTATCAGTGATGCTGTCCCACTCCCTTTGCAAATACACATTCAGATCAGCACACGCTAATAGCGAAAGAGCAATACTCAAGTTTGCAAAAAATGGATCCATTATCTGAAGTGCTGAGGAGACTATATTCAAATGCGGTGCGACACTTGGCCTGTTTTGAAAGGCAGGATAAGTTAACGTCTCCATGTCATCCAGCTTTGAACTCCTTCCCCTACATAACACACCCCATACTATGTGGATCTGTCTGCCTGGGGAAGTGAACCGCAATAGCAACTGAACATCTTTCACACAGAGCTAAAGGGGAAGATAATATTGTTCAGAAAAATACAAGTCCTTTAACAAAGGAAGTATTCTGGGAGGACTATGCACCCCTGCATTAGCTATTGGGACCAGTCTCCCCCACTAGCTTGGCTGCAAGAAAAACCAGTCAGAGTCACCCTAGGCTGCACCCTCCTTTTACCTTCAGTCATTTCCAAGGCATTTAATGCACACAAAGGTAGCAGTCACAGTGAAAAATCGTAACACATTTCTATTAGTTGAAGCCAGCTATGCCCACTGAACTAGGGTAATAATCGAGATGAGTAAACACAAAATTCAGGAAAAAGAGGGACCAGGTAAGTCCTCCAAATTTGTTACAAAAGTATATGAAAGCCAAGTGTTAAGGCTGAGTCCAAAGCACTGGACCTTACAGAGACTACCAGCTCCAGCTGATTGTCACCAAGGACCTGGGATTTGTTTTCCCTCAAAAAAGATGGCATGACTGGTGGGGAAACATTAAGGAAGCAAAATCTTGGAAAGGGACATTATTTAAACGAGTCCTGGGCTGTCACTATGCCAAACATCAGCTCTGTTTCCAGTAAATAAAATATAAACAGATATTCAAAACTGCCATCTTCCCAAGGAAAACTTGGCAGGCACTTTGTTCCTCCTGCCCTCGTGGTACTGCTGCCCAAATAATCTGGCCACCAACCAAGTTACAAGCTGAAACCAGCTGAAATAGCTGCAGCACTTTCAAGCTAAGCCCAGGCTGACAGCAGATGTGCAGTTGTCTCAGCTTCATCAGTATTTCATCAGATCACAGCTTCAGAACTGTTTTACTATTACTCACAGATCTTAATACAGCTAAAAAAGTAAGAGTAGCTGGTGAAGCCTGAAGAAAAGGTTGCTTCTTTATTCAGACAGTTAAGCAGCGTACATAAACCACCAAGCATCTACATGTTCACAGGTGCCAGTGCTTGTGTGCAATCTTCATGAATCTCTCGGGGTCCTGCACAAGCAGCTGACACAACAGTTTTCAGGAGAGAACTTTATCACTGAATGATCTTTGCATTACAGGAAGAAAAGACTCATCCTTGACCACAACGCACATCAAGTGTTTTAAGACATAAGTGCTTACTGAAATACAGTTTCAGGACTTCACTGCCATAACACTAAGGATCTTAGCAAGCATATTCATGGCGCACAACTTGAGTCAAGAAAGCTCTAAATCTGAAGAGTTTAGGCAGTTATTCTCCAGATATTTAGCAAGCTAGCTTCTCTTCCTCCATTGTGTTACGTGTAGGGGTCTCATTTAAATACAGAAATGAATTCAGATGCATGTTTTTCAGATTTTAGGGAGTAGAAAAGTTCCACACCTTACAGTGTGCATGAAAAGGTTAATGAAGGGCTCTGTGTCAGCCAAAGAAGACATTGCCGAAGATATCCTGATGGTACATTTTCATTAAGGAATAATTACATGTGCATCACGACATTTGCCTTTCAGTGGCACACAGTGAGAATTATTATTTAAGACAAAACACATCAGTTTCATCTCATCTTCTGGAAATGTGACTGACCTGACAGTGTTTTCTTTATAAAGAAAACATTGCCACAATAGGGGATATAATAATTCCCTAGAACACGTCAACCCCATACATTTAGATTGAGCACGAGCAGCAAACTAGCAAAGCAGGATCGTTACACAGGAGACTAAACAAACAGTAAAAGCAGAAATCCATTGTGAACAAATCCACTTTTTCCAACACAACAGAGGCTGGAAGGAGGCAAAAGTATCGCATGAGGCCACCAATGCCAGAACATTTCCTGCCAGCAGGAAGTGAAGATGTAGTCTGCAATGGAGATAACTGCACAGAGCACCTTTGGTCCTCTGTCCCAGGTAGCCTTGTCAGAAAGGCCCTGAGAGGCTCTCGAGTCTAGGTTGTTTTTTTTTGTTTGTTACCATAGCCTGTCAGCAGCTCCCTCCTGTAAACAAAATTCAAGTTATCTGCAGCAGAAAGTCTGCAGTCTTTGTCCTGGCAGTAATCCCACTGTGGGACATTGCCACCTTGTGGGTTCTGCTTGTATGAAATAGGAAGCTGAAGTACGGAGACAAAATTCTCTAATAGTCCAGGTACAATGGTGAATCCCAGTTCAGGCTTTTTTTTTCCCCATATATTTAAATCAAACAGCTTTTCTTGGAAGGAAAAGCCACAGACAAGATCAAAGTACATTCAGACAATGTGAATCCTTTCAAGTGGAGTACTTGAAACAAATTCTAACAAAAAGTGACCCAGAACCTCCATTTCTAGACCAGCTTCCTAAGCAGTATCTCTAGGAGCTGAAGAGATCTCAAACGCATTCTAAGCTGTGCTCATTTGCTCAGAATAACTTAGCAAAAATGACAAGTGTCCTCTCAGCTCTTTGCTAATACATCCACTCAAGGATACCAAGTGCAGTCAGTTTTAGTGCCAGATGGATTTAATCAAAGACATTACTCTCAATGATCACTAGAGCTGAGTGCATAAGTTAACAAAAACTTAAGAGAACTAGCATTAGGACTGATTTTTTAAGTTTTAAGGACGTAAAATTCTCTCACCATTTCTGCCATCCAGCTTTTAGTCCCATCATTGTAAAGCTCACATCACCTTCACTAGTCTGGTAGTCTCTGACCATCCTTTGACAAAACTCAGTGGCAGCTCTTTATCATACAGAAGTGACACCATGCTACTCCAATTTCCTCCTGCAAATTGATTTGGATTTCTAAAAAAACATCAGGAAATATTAATACTATTTACCAACTAAAAGCAGCAGCTCTGTTAGATTAAAGGCAAGTCAGAAGCAGAACCTAGTTCCATTCTCTTGTCATTAGAAACTACCAGAGCCTCAATTTTTTAGCTACTCCACGACACCCCTCTACTTCTTGTACTCATGATGCAAAGGAATAAGTATTTCTGTTAAAAGAATTCTTACTTTTTACTTCCATTATATTTCCAATGAAAACAACAGGAGTATTATCTGAGCACATTATCCAGTTCTCTACTTCCAAGTCACAGAAGAAAAGTGACGGCCAAACAGCATGCATTTTTCCCCATATCTGTGTGTTTTTGGCCTAGCAAAGGTGTAGTTCCTTCCTGTGGGACTGACCTGACTGCTGAGAGTCAGGAATTCCTGTTTACCAGAGCTTGCACCATCAGCGCCCATATAACAAAACACCTAACAGTACAAGTTGCTCTTCATACAAAGCAGCAATCCCACGCTGAGAAAAACTGCCAGTAACATTTTGTACAACAGCACCATCTGGATACTCCTACCAGAAACAGGCTTGTTACTTATGTCACTTATCTTTCAAGGGTGGATGGTTTGTACAGTCATCATCATGCTAGATACTCAGCATCAGCTGTGAATAAAAAAGTCACACAAGGTCAAATTACGAGGCAGACCACGCATTTTTTAAACTGCTTGAGCACCTCTCTGGTAAAACAAGGATGACTTGGGATCTTTCCCCTATCCAACCATCCGAGGAGCTCTGCTGCCTCCACATTTCATTTCCACCACCCAAGGATTCAAACAGTTCAGTGGAAAAAGGCAGCAACCAGCTGGTACAGCCACACAAACCACAAGCCTGCTTGTTTCAGCTAGGTGCTGAAGGACACCAGCCTGACTGCACTGCTACGTGAAAGCCCGTTCCTGAACCTGGACTCCATCTGCTCTTTGGCACAAGCTGCCCTGTGCTGCCCAGCACAGGGGCAACACCAATTGAAGAGTAACACTTTAACTCAAAAAATCATCTGCACGATTGCAGCAAACAGAATTAGACCTCTGAGTGGTCAAAGATGAGGGCTCCCAGCAATGCTGGTTTGCTGGACAATACACTGGTCCCGATCCCAGGGAGTAGGAGACAGAAGGAAAGGCAAGTAGTGGCAATCTGTACAGTTCTGGTAAAATCATGCTCTTACATAAACTTCAAAATGGATGTTTATGTTAGGCATACAAATTAGCACTATAAATCATTGCAGACAACAAAATCGACTAGAGGCCTGACTGGATCAGAAGACTTGATTTAATTCCCGAGTCTCACCAAGAATACTCTTGAAATTGTTACCACAATAGCAGATGCATGCTATGTCTTCACTCCACTCCCCCTTTCTTCCCTCTAACATATCAAAGGAGAAAGCTGATGAGCAGCCAAGGGCTGACAGTACAAATGAACCAGACTGAGTATTAACACCACCTCGCAGCAGTATCAGTGACAGCTACCTCCAGCCCCATGCCAACAGCAGCAGGTCGTGCTGCAAGCAGAACCACTGCGCCAGTCTCTCCAAAGCCTGTCAGGCCAGCCTTAAGCTGCAGGGAAAAGTTAGAGAAATCAGGAGGAAGGAAGGATTAAGCAAGCCTGTGATGACAGTCTTAGTCCAAAGAAGTCTCCAGCATGTTTAATATTTTAAGCAGGTACTTCTGAAAGAACACATCCATCTTGGAAACTAAGCTGTAATCAGGATGGTTAGAGCTATGCAGACGCACAGATGGGATGCCTCCAAAGCCAGCTACTTTCATAGCAGACTAAAACCTTCTCTCTTTCAGGCTGCTAACCTTGTATCAGATATCATCCATTGTGAGATCAGTGTAATCTCTTCCAATTAACATTCGCAATGAGACCTTTCCCACAAGAGGCACAACTGTGGGTAGATTGGGAGACCACAGAAAGCAGGCAAAGCATCACAGAGCCCATCCCTTCTAGGTCACTGGCCCAAATTCACAGCAGATTAGAAGGACACAAAGCATTACCATCTGCTCTGTCTCTGGCACATTGCACAGAGCAACCTTTATGATCTTAGGCCAGCTCCCAGTAAACAAGTATTCACAAAGACACCAGCATTAATTACATACAAACCAGTACATGTCAGAAGTCTTCAACATCGCTGCCAAGTCCCATGTTAGCAGCCAGAGCAGGTGGCACTTACTCCTGATGGCTGCCTCTCTGGGCAGGCTCAGGAGCAGACAGTCACACCACCAGGCATACAGACCTGCCTTGTCTAAACCGACCAGCACGCTCCCATTCTGGCTGAAATCACCAGCGCAGAGCAGTCAAAAAGGCATCGTGCCAGATCATTCACCTCTGCTGGTTTCCTGCATGTTTCTCATCTGTAACTGTAGAAGAGATGCACAAAACACAAGATAAAGAACAAACAGCCTGGCTCAAGTCTGGTAGAAGTCGGTACCTGAAGGCAGTGAATAGCAGGCGAGCAGGGAAAGCTGATGCTACAAACAGAGGAACAGGGACGTGATGCTGGTACTTTCATATTGCAAGAGCAAAGACAACTGCGATATCTGGAAGGCAGCTGAATAAAACAGGATGAACAAAGTATTCATACTTGTAGGGTATTAAAAAAAGAAGACTTGGAGGAGATGGTCAACAAGGGCTTACTGAAGTAGTGAACAGGCTTCGGCAGGCCTGGGATAGCAGAGAACCAAGACGTGAAGGATGCAAATGCAGTGATTGCCTGTGTGCGAGCCGAGCAAAGTTGGGATCTGCAGGGTTGGGAAAAGCACTCAGAGAGCAAAATTCTCCTCAGTAACTGCTTCTGGTAGCCACAGAGCCCGCCCAGGGAGGGAGTGTTGTGACATGACCAGCCAGCACCAGAGGGCCCCACTAGGACCTGGTCCCAGGGACTCACCTAAGGATTAAAGCAGCTGCCCTATTTCAAACTTGAGCCAGGAAGCAAAGAAATACAAGGTACCTCCATTTCTGCAGTCTGTCCAAATCACATAAAACTATCAATAGTTTTTTTTCAAGACAACGAAGCGTGAAGGTATGTCTTATTTCTACAGAACAAGTAAGGAACATGAAGGATGCTCCTTTTCTTTCTCTAAGTGTTGAACTCCACCTCTGCAGCCAAGTGTGGCACCCTTCATAGTCTGAGCAAAATACAAGTAGAAATACATAATTACATATCAACTGACATTCCCGCTACAGAATTCACTTCAGCAAGAAAAAACTGGAAACTCCAAAATCCAGAGAACCATTCTGTCAGCACACTAAGCCTCCCCTATCACAAATTCACCTCATGAGTTGGGACCTGATTATAAGGTATCACTGCAACAGGGTGATGACCAAAACCTTACAGAACTTCAAACCGCAAGTTAGTTTAAAGTATGTTTTTTAGCTCTTATGGTCAGTGAAAGTCTGTGGTCCCTTAAAAATACGTAAGATTTACTATCACTTCATCAGTAAAGATTATGGAAAAACCTCCATCAGTAGAATACACAAGAGCTTATTTCTTGTAACCAATCACTGTGATGTGAGCATCCAGAATGAAATACAAGTGAAGCACCCCTGACAATCGAACACAAGAAATAGATGAGAAGCAGACAGCCCCATTCTAAAGTGTAATTATTAATGAGACAGTGACTGGCATATTTTTACATAACAGAAGCTGAGTTAAGGAAGCAGAAACAACACAATGCCCAGCGACACAACTTCATCAGTAATACAAAACAAGGACTAAGCAATTTCTGTGTTCAACCCTTACGGTTAGAGGGCAGTTCTCACCAGCCAGGATGTGCACCCACCTGATTAAAAGCAATGGCTATTTTTGAATCTTCAGATCCCTACAATAACAAACACCACTATAATAACCATCTTTCACTCACAGAAAGAGATCTTACGGAGCTGGAGCAAACAGTTCCAAGGCAAATGACATTTGCTAAGTAAGACAATTTATATTAGAGTTTAAATAACACCATGCAGCAGAAAATAAAGCAAAGCTAAGAAAATATCACTCGAATACCAGGAGAAAAACGAAAAACAAACAAACAAAAAAACCCACAGCAGAGCAAAAACAGCCCCAGGCCCTTCCATGAAGAGTGCCAGAGGATTAAAAGGGGAACTGGAAGAAAATCTTGACAGCACCTAACGGGGAGCAGACATCCAGCACTGCAGCAGGCTGCACAGCACTAAATTCAGAAATAATTTGAAAGTTAAATTCAGTCATTTCACATTTAAGCAGTGATTCTTTAATCTCTACAGCTTAGGTGGGAACCCAACAGCAAGTCTGATGCCCAGCACCTTCATTTTGTCATGTTGCCCATAGCGTGACCAACTGGGCTAAAATATAGCTCCTTTCATAAAAAGGTGTGAATGGAAAACAACTTCCAGTTACAGAAGGAATTATGACTCAACCTATTCCTTGTCTGAGAGGCAAAGACCACTGCTTGCTGTCTCTACCATTTGCTCTAGACATGTGGAATTCAGCGCTTAGGCACAATTTGCTCACACAACAGTTCACGTTATGTTGCCCAGTCACTACACAAGACCAGGACAGCCGTATAATCAGCTGAAGTTACAACTCAGTAGACTAGAGTAGCACAATTTTTCCATGCTCCATCCACCATTAACCACCCCAACAGTTCTGCCACACGACTTTCCACAAGCGTTGATTTCACCAGCTCTCATTTGGTTAGCACTCTCTTCAACTCCACTGGTGCTAAGCATCCAAACCAACGTATCAGCTCTTAGCTTCAACACAGGTCAGCTGCTGCTGCACTGCACTTACACGGCTTGCTACTTTAAGAGCTGAGTTTTTTTTGCATCAGCTGCTGCTGAGAATACAGTATGTCTGGTGAGCTAAGGACAGACTGTCACAAAATCCAAGTGAAACAGTCCAAACAAAAGAGTTCATTTTAAAAAGTCAATTTCATTCTAGTAGTGCACACAGATATCAGTAATTGATATTATCACAGTTAGAAACAATGAATCAAACATTTCTTTTATGTTTTACATAGGCCCTTATCTGAGAAGTCATGACATGATTACTTGCAGAACTATTCCATTTGACCAATTTCACCATATTGAATCATATAGAACCCTTAAAAATTTTAACTTAGTCATAAGCATACTGATGCATTTAGACTATCTTCAGTCTAAACTCAAAAAACCTTTAAGTCAAACGGGTTGCACTTTGGCAGTCCTAACGGTGCTGTTTGAGCTCTGTTTCCACCACCAGCTATGGAGAGAACAGACCTGCTACTCTTAAGTTTACTTAAAAATCCCATCCATACTACACAAAGCATATGCCACTAGTTACTTTCTGCTTAGGAAAAGCACGTGTGCTATTTGGTTTGTGCTCAGTAAAATACTGGAAGATCCTTACTGACAGCAGCAGCTTTTAAAAGGTCTTGACTCTGGTGTGAGTAACAGCATGGTGCACGTAACTTTTAACAGCCTCTCCTACAGGCTGTTACAATCTGTCACGCATACAGGACTGGTTATAACCTAGCTTTTAAAAACTAACCTTGGAAAACTAACCTTGGACAGATAGTGGGAGCCATCACCAGCACACTGCAATCAGTGAAGTCTGTAAAACTGGTGTTAGAGGGTACTGCAACACAAACCAGAGGAACAGCTTCCTTGAGCTTCCTCACTAAGTGTGTGTTAAGAAGCCTCGCAGTACTGAGCTGGTTGCTACGTAAACTGTCTCCTAATGCACTCCCATTCTTGGAGAAAGAGACAGGATACAATCACAAGAAACCACTACTGACTAAAAAGGAATAGAGTGCAATGTGATTATAGTGAAAAATGATGTTGTTTTTAACGACAACAAACCTTATAAATGCCCTCAGGGTGGAATGAAACTGAAGTTACTTCTGTCATTACTCCTGCTTCTTGTTTTTGTAAGATGAATGCCATGGGGTGTTTGGTATTACTGTGATTATCAGTTAAGTCCCTATCAGCCCCAAAGGACAGAGCAGAATGTGGAAGCAAAGAGTGCCTGCTGAAGTTAGCTAGCCATAGTCGTACAAGCTATTTGCAGATCCGTGCTGAACTGATTCTTGACTTTGGACAGAAACTAAAAACTGAAACAAAAATCCAAGCAGCAAGAACAATGCTTCATCAATTCTAACAAGTTTATCTTCAAGGCTGTCTAACATTCAAAGGGTATCACTTAACATCAGTTTTAGAACACTCTGGGAAGAGGCTAAGGATGAAAATGGAAGTTCAGACAATGCAGAGTACAGCACCACATCACGCTAAACCATTCGTACTCAGACCTTAGGCTACTAAGCAACAAAGATTCAAATATAAATATGAAGGCCAGGGAATTCAAAATAAGTCCTCCTCCAGAAAAAGCTTTGCTAACTACTGTTCTGTGGAAGTTCCAACTGAAGATTTCACCCAGATGGCCTATAAGTCTTTCCACCACTCGTGCACATGACAGCCACCAAAACAACCACAAGGAAGAAGCCCAGCTGCAAGCATTTAGACCCCACGGAACCATGGTACCACTTCGGCCAACACTTTGTGTGCCTCCCTAAGCTGTTTTCATTTTCAGAGCACTCATTTTAATCACATTTCAATCAGCCATATCTGCTTTGTCTATGGGCCTCCTGCAGAGGGCTGCAACATAGACTTTTATGTTGGTGGTGGCACGTGTCATCAAACACTTGCAAACCTCACATCTTCAAGCTTTTTGAAATAGCTGGATTTGACTGCTTCAGAAAACTGGATTTACTACAAAACCTTTTTAATAATCAAATAATTCTGCACCATACCTATTCCTAATGTAATCCTTAGTTTCATTTTTTTTTTTTGTCTGTGTTTTAAATGTCAAAGGATACAAAAATATCTTTCCACATTTTTGGAAGTAGCATTAGAGCAAAACAAGTGCCTAGTTCTGCACTGATCTGTCAAAGTTGCTTAAAATGTATTAATTATATTGAAGACACGACATTTTTGCTGGTCTTCAAGTTTCATCCCGATTGTGCTATTTTTGCTGTGCTCAAAGTTTAATAATTCTAACATGAGCTCCATCTTATTTTTAACACAATCCCTTTTACAGACCTACATAAACAACAATATGATAGAGCTCTGGGAACAAGGCTCATTTGGTTTATGCCCTTCCATCAACTGTTGGATTCTGAAGTGTTACAGGAAAAATACTTGGCAGTATCTGATTTTACAGCAGTTTTATAGCAGACTGACTGGGACCTGCAGCAGTGTTAGATAAATTAAGCACTAAACTGATTTTCTTTGACAACATCTCAACAATACCAGTTCCAAACAGATCCACGTTCTGCTCCAGTGCTTTTAGAGTTGAACAGTACTTTCTCAGAGATGAAAATGGCACAGAGGCATCAATTTCAGCTTACAGATGATGTCAATCCAGCAAAGGAAATTAATTCAGTAGGCATTCACTTCCTTTATTTTTCCAAAGCTTTGAGAAGGAAAGTGACTCTAGCAATACGTCTGAAGTATTAGTACTAAAATTAGATCAGTTGATAAAGATCACACCACTGCAATAGGTCCATAGGAAATTGTTACGTTTTCCTGGAGTGAAAGACAACAGTTAATCACCTAGTTTGCACATGCTGAATGTATGGTCTGTCAGGTAAAACGTGTTGCCAAGGCAGCTATCAAACACTCTTTGGGAAAGTGAGCAGCGGCAAAAGAGTTGTACTGAATGCATATCAACTGTCCTAAAGCTACAGAAGATTAAGTGGCTAAATATTTCTGCATTTACCATAGTAAGAAGTTCCTTCTCCTGGGAAGCCATCCTTCTAACTCTCACATGTGCAAACAGATCCTCAGTTTCTCAGGTCAGTCCTTCTGTAGTTGTTTCTCAGCACATTGTGGGAAGTGGGGTGAATCCCATCTCTTGGAACACAGCCACACCAAAAGCAGGCTCAAAATAAGGCACTTTGAGAAACCAAAAACATCTGGAAAGCAATCAGGGATTTTCCTCATGTCTCTACATAAAGTAAGCGGCAAAGATGTAAGCTCAGGCTCAAGAAAAACAGTTGTGCAGAGCAAGTTGTTGCAAACAGCAAGGTATGTGTTCCATCTTGAAATCATCCCTCAAAGAGCAAAACTGAAAATTTGTGCAAGTGTTTCTTACAGTAAGTTTCAGGCTTAAATTTGAGTGCTCACTCCTCTCCTCTGGCCTACTGCAAGAGAATTCACCTCTTGGCCATGCCTCCATCGAAAGGCAAGTAAAAATCAAGCTGAACCTTTGGTGTGTTGGTACATGACTGGCGCACTGGACTTGGATTTCCATTTAAATATGTCACAGAAAGTCCTAAATGCAGAGCACAGAGAGTTAAGGCTCAAACAACATTTTCAATTCCAAAAGGAATTTTAAGCCGTCTCAGGGAAGCAACGTTGACAAAAGGCAACTATTAAAGAACTTAAGCCACCAGAACAGGAAACAAAACGTTTCTCTCCACATATTTTCAAAACATGCGAGGCTGAATTAAATGGTAATTACAGTATGATGGTAGAAAATAAGCATCTGCTGCATGTACCAGGATTTTCTAAGAAGAATGAGCCAAGGGCTTAATTAACACTGTTTATTACTCCTGCCATGGACTTAAAACCATCTCTTACACTGTGTTTTTGCTCCAGTTCTGAACATTTCCTTAAACCAAGCACACTCCCTAATTTTCTTAAGGAAATCTTACAATACGTGAATCATAATGAACTCAAATATGTCTTCTAGAGACTATAAGAAGTCCAAAATAGCTCAGCATTATGAATGGCTCTATCCTACAAGATAGCTATCACTAAAACCAAGATTTATACCACCCAAGGTGGACAATCTTCAGAAACATCTCATTATTGCACCAATGTTTTTTTTCATCTTAGCACTGAAGCCTGGAAACTTCCATTTTTACTCAAGTCTAAGATGGCTCTTTTCATTAAACTATTTTATGTCATCATCACAGTCACTCACAAAAACTGTATGAAGTCCAAAAATACATTACATATTAGGAAAACATATTAAGCCTACATGCTAGGATACAGACAATACTTCCTGGCTCCACTGATAAAGAGGAAAACTAGGTATTATCTGTAATCATAACTCCAAATTTCACTGAGCATCATCAGTAGCAGAAATTAGCCTTACTAGTGTTATTAAAACAGAAGATAACAAGTCAGAGTGGAAAGGAAAAGTGAAAAACAGATTTTCGGAAGTAAGAACCAATATTGCATCTCTCTTCCTTGGTCCCCAGGAAATAAATGCAGAGATGGGAAGAAATATTTAATTTGCAGCTGTGACAGGACCAGCTCCTGATGCTCCACTTCATAATGCACTCCAGGTGTTTTTTTCTTAAAAAGAATATATAGCAGGGAAAATAGGAACAGAAAACATCGCTCTTGCTTAACTTCAGAAACCAAAATTGACTAAGAACTGCAGCAGTCAGACTCCATGCTGCACACTCCCAGCAGAAGGCTGAGCTGCTGGATATAAGGACACTCATCACAATACAATTCATCACAGACAGTCCCCTGGGGGTTCTGGTGATTGAGCTACACAGCACTAAGATGAACTCTTGCACCACAAGGTACACCAACACAGAAGCAATCACGACATGGGTGTAAGCAACACAACAAGAGCATGTCAGGGAAGACAAACCACTTAAATATCGTAACAGTACATGCAAACCCATGCATCCTGACTAGCATCCCAAGCAAGCCTGAGCGTGCTGGTGTTGCAGCTAAATACATCACCTGTGAAAAAAAGTGGTCAGTGCTGCCAAACAAAGAGCAGAGAACTCAGTTTTCTACTGGGCCACTTCCCTTGGAAATACGCTTTAGCAAACAAGATGCACATGACAGAAAACATTGGAACTCCTACTTTTTTGGTCCAAAAAATGTACCGTCACAAACTTTCACCTTTGCCATGTCCACTTTCCCTGCCTTCTTCATTCTGACATTAAATTGCCTTTCCTAACTTCCACTACCAACCCTGGGCTTGAAAATTATCTTATACTTAGATTGAATAAGTCTGTCAATCGCTGCCTCCACTTCCCCAATACCTGGACACAGGAAAATAATTTATTGGAGGGATGTAAGGTAAGAGGAATTTTAAATAGCGTACTAAGGATGCACTACCAAGTTTTATCTAGCAAGTACATCACTATAAAATGCATGAAGTTTGTATGCCTCTCCATAAAATAAATGGTTTTATACTAGCTCACCTCTTGTCCCGTCCGTTTTTCACCCCACAACTTCTTCCTGAGATAGAGCTCTGGCTGGAAACAAAGCATTGACAACTGCCATCTGGTACTGCTCAGGGTAAGCTGAAGGGTGCCTACTCACTGGGTGATGCCCTGGGTTTCTTCAGGCTCGAGCTGCATGCAAGTTTGTTCACCTCTCATCACAAATTTGTTCTTTTGGACAAGTAGTGTTTTGGTACAGTTAATTTTGGGAGCTTTTTCAAAGATGGTGGCCCTCTCAGCAGAGCCACCTATCTGCCAATAAGCCAGGTGTTGTCAAAATCACAAGCCACACTGCACTAGACAAGACTTGCTCTCTGAATAACACTGTAAGCCATTTATTCCCATACATTGTGATTGTATGCACTAGGCCTTCCTTCACAAGATCCACACCTAGTCACTAGACTCTTGCACATTAGTCCCGAACCATAATATTAAAAGCTCCTTCCTACATTTCTAAGGCAACCAACCCACAGGAGCGTCAGTATTTCCTTGAGACAAACTCTTTGTACCTTGCATCTCTCCCCAAAACAACACAGTATTTGTAACACAACTCCACTCCACTCCTGTGATAAACACTACATTTTCCAGTACCACTGAAACGTACTGCCTTCACGGCAGGTTGATTATTTCTTCAGTACTGCAATAGAAAATACAAGCTCTAGGCACTAGAGAATTAAAATTCATGCCCTCCTGTAGGGAAATAAAGGCTGTTCTCATCCTCCTGGTTGAAAAACAAATTAAGTGCAACTGGAGGACACATTGCCTCCCAACATGCATCCACAGCCTTTGAATTCACGTCCTAAAGACAATAAGCTTTGTTTACACAACTACCTTTTGTCCCATTAAACCATAACCCCAAGCTTGAAGAATCTCATACTGCTTTTCTAACTCAGTCTGTAGTATCTGACAAAGTTTTTGAGCTTACTGATTTGCTAGTGAGATTCTCCAGCTCTTTACAATTTTTTTTTTTTTTTTAAAGTAATCTCCTAACTGCACTTAAGTACTCTGGATTCAGTCTGTCCAGTTCAGGCTTGTGTTTCTGCTGCCTTTGGGTCTCATGACTCATGATTTCATAACAGCTTCCATTCACATTCAAACACCACATTACAAAAGTGATCTGAACTGATCAAAAGTGCAGTCACCAGCACCAGAAAATTACCATTTCCAAATGCATGCAGCAAAACAGTAGAAGACTGTATTTCAGGATATGAGAAGTGCCTTCAATCCACGGAGTGCTCATTCTATGTCTAGTTAAGTCTCAGATCAAATAAAAGAGGAAGCCAGTCCATTTAAGACAGTAAAAGAAAGTCAGATGCAATGCAAGATTCTTTTCATAGGGTGCTAATCCATGGAACATCAACTCTTCTTACTGAAGTTGGGCACAGATTCACAATTCCTATGGCTAACTGCAACCAAATTTCTACACAGGTGGATTCTATTCCATATCCCTAATCCATCACGATTTCCTCTTCCCTTTTTACTATCAGTCACTCCCTACAGCAACACATTACAAATTTAAGTGAAAGAAATACACTAAACTATTCAGACATCTGAACTGTTTGCCAGCAACACTTCCCTTAACCATCTGTGCTACAGGGAGCAATGTGCAAAGAACTTTAGTTTCTGTTCCAAAGACAGAACAGAACGATGGTCACCTTTATTTGAATCACAGTTTATCAAGTTCCCTGCTGTTACACTACTTTCTTGCAAAGGCTTCTTGGTCCTAGGAACACCCAGTAAATAGGGGCCACTGCCTTCCTAATATTTGCACGTTGTGAGAAGGTGCACACACGGGAAGGATAACTTACCTGATTGTGGGCAGGTAAGGACTTTTCATTGGCCAATGTCCTGAAATGCACAGCCTGCAAAATAAAGGACAGAAGATCCACTAGTCCAGACTAATACTGTCCTGCTTGCTGGAAAACTGTTCCTTTAATGAAACATGTCTAAACGTTAAAACAAGCAACTGCTGTAAAAGAAAACACTGTCTTGGAATCAAGATACATATACTGCTTTTAAGCTCTTCATTTCCCCAGCTAGATGACATGGAATAAAAATGTTTTTCTAGGTTTATGTTGAACAACATATGCTCTTAAGCATATGTTGATTTACATGATACAATATCCCATGCTGCATCAAGAGAAGCATAGCCAGAAGGTTGACAGAGGTGACTTTCCCCCTTTATTCCATCTTTATGGGATCCCACCTGGAATACTGCACTGCCGTGGGTTTGGCTGGGGCAGAGTGGTACTTAGTTGCCTGCCAGGGTTAAACCACAACATGGCAGGGGGTTGGAATGAGATGGTCTTTAAAGGTTCCTTCTAACTCCAACTATTCTGTGATTCTATATTCCATGATTCAATATTTGATAGGGAAAGAATACCACTTGGAAATGAGATAGCTACCTCCAGCACAAAGCTTAATTGCACATTTCACTATGAAAATGATTCCAATTTATTTCACGCTGACTCCACAACGTCATCCACAAGATTTTGTCAATACATTGCACACTGGCACCAAAGCGGAACCTTTTCATGAAGTGGAACCTTCCCATGAAGAGCAACCTTCAGTCAAAGCCAAGAGTAAGAGAAATAGATACATGACATGAGAGGCAAACACGAGGAAACGGGTCCCTAAAGGCTGAACACATTGGACAAGGCAGCACAAACAGACCAGTGACATCGGCCAAATAGCTAAGAGATTCATAGGAAATTGTACCAATTAGCATAGCTGTCAAGATGAAATATATTGGAAGGTCATTTCTTTAAGTTCTGTAAAAGAGTGTGCTGAAACTTTCAGTAGGGGTTACCACAAGCAGGAGACCAAATGGAACTCTAAATAGTTCAATTTTTTCAAAGTAACTGCAATATCTGGACAAAAGCAGTTTAGGTGCAAAGCATTTGAAAAGATCGATGTAAATGCTGTTCCTTGTATAGCTCTCTACAAGGGTCAATTCCAGCTGCTCAGGTAAGTTGGCACTCTGTAACAGGCAAGGCGTTCCCAGGCAGAGAGGTCAGACGTGCTGTGCTCAAAAGGGCCCTTCTAAGTGAGGGGTCAAGTTGGAAGACAACTGCAGCCTAAATCCCATACTCTGCCCACCTGCTGAAGGGCCATTAAGTTTTCAGCAAGCCATCAATACTTTTGATAATAAATTAATGTTCAAGTATTATGGGCCTTATTTCACCTCCTCTTCAGAGTATGAATCACTCCTGCACTACACAGCAAGAGCAGGAAGCACTGTGCCGTCTGAGCACATGATGGCATAGCATTTCTGGAGTACCAACAACAGTCCCACCCTCTCACTCATCAGCTTGGACTTGCACACAGCAACACTTTCAAGTAACTTGCAGATCTTTTAAATAGAATGTTATGTTAAGAATGAACAACTGACTTGACAGAAATACACGAGCTCTTTTCCGTAATCATTAATCCTACTCAAGCCCCTTATCAGTTTTATCTCCAGACCACGTGGCAGCAAGACCAACCTGGCAATAAGTAGCACAAAACTCATCTGAGATAATAACCCATACACAGCTGATAAGACTAGAATGTTTTCCTAGGATCCAGTGAAGGAACCATTAAGTGTGCCAGCAGGACTGATGCCCTAGCCTAATGACCACCACCTGCATTCTACTTGATAATGAAGGCTTGCAGCACACAGACAATTAAGGGAAAAGCTGGTGGGATAAAACGCAAAACAGGGAAAAGAACTACTTATCCTCATTTAATGCTAGGAATACCTAATAGCTCACCCAATAAAAGCGTAACATTTGCTAGCGAGATGACCTATAAACTTAACAGTTCAAGGTAAGATTAGCCTCTGGAACTGGAATCAATTTAAACAATTTTTTTTCTTAAACATATTCAGCACTTGAACTCTTTAAGCAACCTTTTCCTCGAAAAGGCTGGACATGTGGCCACCAAAAATTCTCAGTTTACTGTATGCCTGAAAACTGGTCAACATGCAAAAGGAGAATTCTTACTGCTTGCTCACAGTAGAGTTTCGCCCACACTAACAATAACGGGTAACTTGAAAGAGCTCATCTGCCACTGAAGCTGAATCCTCCCAGCGTGACCCAGGTACAGCACGAATCAGAGATTTTCAGTAGCAAACCTTCTTTAACTTAGCCAACATAGGCACTGAGTAACTTGTTTCAATTTATCTATAACAAACGGGAAAAGAAAAAACATTTATAAATAGTCCATTTTTGCACATACACTTCAGACTTGAGCATCGCTTTCTGTGTGCAATGAAGTTCTTCCACACTTATTTTTCCACTATTGTTGCAGTTATCTTTGATTCCAGTGCGAATCTTTGGACCTCACTCTATCAGACTGCCCAAAGCCCTACCAGATTAAAAAGTTTTAATACAGGAATCAAATAGCAAGAATAACAAATGCATTAGAAAAAAAATTTGCAGAGTGTCCGTATTTCAAGCGCAGAAGAGTACTTACATGAAAACAGCTATGCACTACATACGGAGTTTTAAAATGCTCCTGAGTCCCAACACAACATTAACAGCCAGGAACATGAAGAAATGGAAGTCTCTTCGATGGCCCACAGCTCATCACAAGCGGTTGGGTTGCTCAGCTGTACAGCAGTGTTTTACTCTGAGACATTTGTAAAGCTCAAAGATCAGTTCTTGCTCCATTCTGCATTTTCAGAGTTAGCAATTAAGAAAAACAGCATAAAATAGGGAAAAACAAGTATCCGATAGTCACTAAAAAAAATTAAAAAAAAAAATCACCAAAAAAACCCATGTGAATTCATAGTGTAATTTTTAGACTTAAAATCCTGGCAAAAAAAACTTTGGGGGACAAGCCTTATCCCTATTAATGAGGCTTTCACCCTCTCAAGAAGAATGAAATATGACAACAGAAGTACTGAAGAGCTTCAGAGAAAGTTTTTACTTCCAATGGAGTTATTACTTGAAACCAAACCTGCCCAAGCCCCTTGCATTGAAATATGAAAAGGACAACAGAAAGAAAAATGGATATTAAATTATCTTAGCTATGTACAGCTTAATGTTAACTGCTAATATCATTACTTCTCAGTTCATCTCACAAGTTTTTTTTCCAGTACATTTTCACCTGTCTCTTTAGCCCTCATCCTTTCTCTTCGTCAGATAATCCCGTGGCCAGCAGGCCCAGAGGACAACCTGCCTTGTACATAATCACTGGAAGCAGACTGCATTAAATGCGTAGTACAGGCTGATGAAGGGAACAGAAAGAGAAGCTAGTTCAGAGATAGAGTCATTATCATAATCACCAGCTATTACACATCTTTTAAGCCAAAGCAGGATAGTAGTGATTGCCTCAAGTAACTATCTGATGGATTCTTAAAAGCCAAGCTCTGATGCTAGTGAAAGAACCCTCATTTGCTGCCGGAGCTGTTGGGATGGTTTGACAAGAAGTCAATAGCTACACTGCCCACTGGAAAAAAAGGAAAAAGAAAAGAGCCTGGCTTGCTCTAAGTGTGCCAAATTTGTCCCACAGTTAGGGCACTGACAGATCTACAACTGCTTAACTCAATTTTCTTCAAAACACCATTTCACGTTTTAAGTTCCCCCACCGGCTTTCTCCATTTCAACCACCGAAGTCTAATGACAGGGGACATTGAGTGCTGCAGCTGACAACTCTTCCCCACAATTTTTACCAGTAGACATCATGCACAGGGCCTAAGCATAAGCTGCTCCAAGAACACTGAACACACTGCACTAGATTTCTTCCAAGATTACACAAAAACAATGCTCCGGAAACAGCCTCGTGATGAAATGTCGCTTCTGATGTGTTCATCAGGAGATGCAAAATAACACGGCTTGCAGCAAGTCCATTCACAGAAGAATGCCTTATTAAACTCACAAATTAAGTAGGATCCAGCTCATTAGAAAAATTACAGCTTTCATCAGAACCTTTATCCCTTTCAAGAAGTTCACTTAATTGAAGACACAGCCAGGCTACCATATTTATTGCAAGCCATTTAGGTATTACCAAAATCCCCATGTAAGCAATATTTCAGGAGGCATGCCTGAACCAAGCACATTTCGAAAACAGTTTGAAAGAGGTCTCACCTTTTAATTGACAGTATATGCAATATTTAGTTTTAAGCAAAGGAATTGAGCAGAATTTCTCATCAACATCAATAAAGTGTCCTTTGTTTGGAAAAAAGCCCTACTTCCAGCCAAGCAGGGGACATAAAGATTGATGTGGAAACAAGTATCACCTAGTAGCAAAGACGACAGGCCTGAAGGACAAATTGTTTTTACAAGTCCAAGAGTAGCTGATACCTTCTTTCCCTTGGTTTCCCTAAATGATCCTCTCTTCAGACCCTACAGAAAGCGCACAAGACACCTGCCAACTTCTAACAACAAAAGGAGGCTGTAACAATCTGTGAGAAAAATAGTGATTTCTCAGCCTAACTCGAGCTTAGTGGCCTAGCCTAACCACAGTGCAACCTGGCAACCCGACCTTGAAGCATTCAGGCTTTTCCAGAAACAGAAGCATCGGGACAGTTACTCTGAGGGTGCCATTCACCTCTAGTTTTCCCCATCTTTAAAAATCCTATACTCCCACTTATTAACTCATTGCATATTTCTACCTATAAATATTCTATGTATCATTATCCACCCATCACACAGAGAAGATAAAGCAACTTCCATGGATTGTGCTCACTGATGTAACCATTTACTGCGGATGGGATTCAACAAGCCAGACATTTGCTTTCTAAATAGCTTCCACTTGAACCGTCTTCCCCACCTCTTCCAAAAGCTTTCTCTTGTGTTTGAGCCAATTCATCCCTCGTACCTCTCACAGGAATTTGAGTCACAAAGAGGAAAATGCTATGATGCTAGCATCTCAAGTTGATATTGGATTTAATATATTTTCCTGACACGTGAATGCAGATTATGGCTATGAGTGATCTCAGAGCAAAACAGAATAAAAGTCCAGCTCAGTCCCATTGTTGTAGTAATCATGGATACTGACAAGCACACCCCTCAGAATCAGCTGCCTGAGCACTCAGCTTCCAGAAAATGGAGCAGGGGAATGTTTCACCATTTAATTCCCCAGTCATGTCCATACTAAATTTAATGTAAAGTTTGTGTTAACTTTCCATTTTAAAGGAAAATATTTATGTAAAGGAACAGTTTTTAGAGTGTCATTACACAGAACAACTTCTCTCTTTCCTTTCAGATTAGCCCAACTTTTTTGCATGTAATTCAAGTTGACGTTCTCCTTCCAGCACAGCTCTCGGCTGTCCCCTCTCCTGCCACAATACCTTCGTGCAGGCAAGCAGCCACCATGAAACATGACTTCTGTTAAAGCCCAGGCGGCCCTCGCGATCCCCTGCAACACATCCACCACCAGCAAGCCGAGAAGCCATCGTCGCCACAGGAGGATTTTGTTCAAGCCTGCAGTGCAGCCTTTTCTATTTGGCAATTAAGACATGCACCAACACACCCCTAACATCATCAGGCAGATGACTAGAGAACAACCACAGCATAAGGCTACCAAGACGTAAATGCTGTGGCAGGAGGCAGTCAGCTCAGTCACTTGGAATATGCTGATAACAAAAAAAATCTGTTCAATTTCGTTGTGCATAAAATAACCTAGGAAACAAGTATGTTCACTGGGCAGACCATATACTAACATACATCAGTTTAGCATAAAAATGTATTCCTACAAATGACATAGCTCTGTAGGGTCCATTACATGCTATTCATCTTTTCCCTACAGCTTTCACAGCAAGTTGAAGCAAGCACTCCCTGACAGCAACAGTTCCAGCACTGAGCATGTGAGCCCAAACCAAATAAAGCTGCTGAATACAGATTCCTAAAGATGAGATTTGCAGCACTTAAGATCTTTCGGTTCCTGCATGCTGTCATGCCCCACAGGGAAGGTTATCCACATTAAAGACTGAAACAGTCACATTAGATCTCATGCACTAAAATCAGACTGAGTCAAGTACACATGCAATTCTGCCAACACATGGGACACCCTTCTTGCTCCTCTGACACCCAGTTCCCAGTCCGCAGCTAAAAGGGAAGAAACACCAAAGGTCAGTTCATGCAGAGAAGAGAAAATGCCTTCCTGAGGTGATAAACGTGCCTGCTTCCCTTGGAACAAACAGCGAGCTCTTCTAATGGTACGGGATTGCCTGCTTGCAGATATTCAGCCAGTCATAATTATGGACAGACGTAATAAAGGTAGACAGACCCCCACATATCAAGCTACCTACTACCCTGCCAGCTATCTCTAGGCAGTGATTTGTATGTTTCTTTTATTTTGGTGATCACACATGGAAGAGCAGAAGACACATTAAAATCATTGTAAGTTTTGACTATGTCATTTTACTACAAGAACAAGCTGAAGAACATACAGATTCTAGCTTGTGCTATCGACTCAGTCATAAAGAAGCTTACAGTTTTCCAGCATAAAAGCTTAATGTCCTCCCGGGCATCTAAGTGAGGAAAACACCATGCTGGTGCTGCAGCTCAAGGTAAGCTTGCCTGCGCTTGCCAGCAAGCCCCACTGCCCAGTGATGCAAGAGCCTCTGCAGCCTGATGGGGGGCAGGCAGCACTGAGCAGGTCCCATTACTTTGTTGGGCACAGACAAAAAGCCGTGTTACCCCAGCTGCTAACATAGCCTTTTTGTGCTTTTCCAGTAGTTTCATCACCTGAAACCTTACTCTTTGAAGTTTGTCTTCTCTTCCCACGTCAGGCTGGCTAAGCTGCTCCCTGTGCTCCTTCCCATTACCTCAAGCCCCCTTTCACTCTGCTGCGCTCAGCCTCCGTCCCCTACACGCAGCGCGTGAGGAGGTATTCCTTTTCTCACAACAGGAGAACATCTCCAAGACACATTTCACCCCTAAGGGAACTAGCAAACAAGTGCATGCTTTCCTTCTCTCACAAGAGACAATCTAATCATCAAACAGTTTGGGTTGGAAGGGACCTGAATGCCCACCCAGTCCCAATCCCCTGCTGTGGGCTGGTTGCCACCCACTGGGTCAGGCTGCCGAGGGCACCACCCAACCTGGCCTTGACCACCTCCAGGGATGGGGCATCCACAGCTCTCTGGACAGCCTATGCCAGGGCCTCACCACTCAGAGCAAAGAATTTTCACCTAACATCTAACCTAAATCTCCCCTCTTCTAGTTTAAAGCCATCCCCTCTTGTCCTATCACTATCCGCCCATGTAAGAAGTCAATCCTCCTCCTGCTTATAAGCTCCCCTCAAGCACTGGAAGGCTGCAATGAAGGCCCAGAGCCTTTTCTTCTCCAGGCTGAACAAGCAGCCTGTCTTCATAGGAGAGGTGTTCCAACTCCCTGATCACCTTCACGGCCCTCCTCCACACCCACTCCAACAGCTTCACATCGTTCTTGCATCCAGGCCTGGTTCCCCCAACACAGTTTCCCTCTGACCCTTGCTTGCGGTTCAGGGACACGAGAGGAGTGGGAAGCCTGACTGCCAGTGAGGACCAAGAAACAGAACTCACTGAGTTCTAATCACGTTTCGCCGACACCTCTGACTGCATTAAGACCTACTTGGTGCAACAAGACCCTCTGCTATTAGCAGCAGACCAGAGAACGAGCCTACTGCAGTGCTTGCAAGGCTAGCTCACTGGTGAGCCGGGATCACTCGGTACCGCAGCTGATGCTGCAGCACAGCAAAAGAAAACAGGCAAAAAGGCTACTGTCTTCTGCCTTGTCATGCTTACTTCCCTGTAGCCTTTTCAATTAGGCCCCGCAGGCATGCTTGCGTTATAAGCAAATAATGAAGCATCTGGGGAGCACTCCAACACCACAGCTCATTACATTTTCATGAGGCAGCACAGAGCGTAACAAGAACTGGTGAGTGCCAGTGTTTGAAAAAGAACAAAGGTAGCAAGGCTGGTGGGCTGGGGAGAGCCAAGAAAACCCAGAATTACCAGAAAGCTTGTGAAAACAATAAAGAAGCAAAACAAAGAGTGGTGGTAGGGATAGCATCGTGAAATTTAAGTTGAAAAAAAACTCAGAATGAAGAGGAAAATAGTAGGTCTCAGTAATAATTCAAGTTCCACTCCTTGCCCCCCCCCCCACCGATCCACCTGACAGACTGCCAGCACTGCCTATGGCTGGCTCCAGCTGTTCTCTTGTCCCTGGCACGCTGATCCCAGACAGTCTCTGCATTTGCACATGACCCTTAACACCCTGAAGGGAAAGCACTAGGGAAAGCGATAGCTTTTTAACCTCAGCTCAATATTAGACTACTCAAAGCTTTTAAGTTTGCAATTACCTACAAACACACGATTACTACAGAACATCTCATGCAGAACACCTCATGCATCCTTGTGGCACTTCTCAGTTATGCATATAGGGGAAAAAAAAACACGTTAATATGACTTAACAGATTTAGGAGTTTGTTTATTTCAGAATAAGTTCATTTATTAACTGTTAAAGCTGTTTTCCTACTGCATATGCATGATCTTTCAGCAGATCAGAAGTTAGAACACTTGACAGAAAATCCAGTCAGGGACAGGAAGGTTTTTACAAAAAACAAAAACAAAACGGTGGCAGTTTCAGGACCTGCCTCCACTTGAGAAGCCATTCAGTCAGCTGCAGAGTGCCTCAGAGGGGACAGCTGGCAGGATTTGAGAAGGTGCTGGTCAGCTACCAGCTACATGGAACAAGAAGTCAATACATCAGACTTCAACTGAAATAAGTACCATTCACTCTGCAAACATCTAATTGCAACCAAGTTTCACTGACTATGTGGATATCAAGAGACAAAAATCCAAATGATTCCAGTTTTAAAAAAGCAAACAATTACAAGTACCAGAACACTTATTTTTACAGGCAGAACACATTAGTTACTTCCACTACACCTGTCTGCCCTGAATACACCAATTCACAGCCTGATGGAAACAGTAAACTGGATAATTAACAGTGTCCCAGCTATACCACAGCACCTTCTTCAAACAAAATCTGCAGATGCTTTTTGCTAATGACATTAGGGGTTCACGTATTCAAGTATTATAGGCTAAAAATACAGTAGAACAAGCAGTTCTCCTTCAAACTGGAATATTACTTACTTTTTGCTCTACCCATGCATCTTGCCAGAAATAACTCAGATTTTCACTGTTTTATTAAACCTTAAGCTTCTTTGCACTATGAAGCATTTAACGTGCTCTCCTGCCCTACCTGAGGAATTGGCATATTATAACAGAAACACAAACTGAAGCATAACAGTAAGGGAAATAGTTGTTTTAACAGTCACAACAGGAGAATTAGTTTGACTGTTCCCAACATTAATTACAAAGAACACATTGAAAACAGCTGGTCAGGTCAGGTGAAAGCAACACCATCCTAATAAAGCGCCAAACAACCTAAGTGGAAAAGAGCTCCTGTTTCTGTGTTATACTCCTAGGAGGCAGGAAGCAACTGAAAACAAGTCTCTGGCTTCTCAGACTGATTCTCCTTCTCAGTCCAGCAGGAAGACTACATGATCTACCACCTTACCTTATTACTCCACCATTCAAGCTATAGCAAGGGTATACTCTGACATTCAGTTTTCCTCAGTACGTTTCCAAACACCGACTGAGTCAGCAGACTAAGGAAAG
Organism: Penelope pileata; assembly: GCA_013396635.1. Taxonomy (NCBI): domain Eukaryota; kingdom Metazoa; phylum Chordata; class Aves; order Galliformes; family Cracidae; genus Penelope; species Penelope pileata. Next base: position 785,733 of record WBMW01001490.1, on the reverse strand, counting down.
AGGTTAACAATCCACACCACCATGCCTCGAGAAAAATCTCTTGACGCTGAAGGAGATAACAGTTAAGTGAACTTACTACACACATTTAGAAGTCCACTTTGCCCAAACAGCTATCCATAGTATGCTCAGATTTTTATACAGCAAAGAAATGGATGCAGTAAATACCCAGAAACATTTTCCAAGTACAAAGCAAGAACACGCAAAAGGCACCCAAATGCTTTATAAGAGAAGCAAACTGAGAAGTTTGAGCTTACCTTTCGCTTAGCGCTTTGCTTTAGGCCAACACGAAACTGATGACTGGCCTAGAAAACAAAGAAAGAAAAGAGGTTAATTGAGCTGGAAGAAAAAGGTAAAACATCCCAGCATCCCTCTCATGTCCCTCATCCATGTCAGCCTCCAAACAGCGCTAAGCACTCAGTCACACCAGCCAGACACAGCAGGACAAGCAACCAGGTCCCCAGGGCAGCTCTCCTGCGTGGAGCAGGTCTGCAGCTGCAGAGCACACTCTAGCTCCCAGCCTTGGCTATCAACCAGACACAAATGGAGCAGCATGCTGCAACTGCTCTCCACTTCTCAGAAACTGCAGCGTCAAGGAAACGGTGTAAAAGTCAAGTTATTACCAAGATAAATCACCATGGCTTTCATCCCTACTCCTGTAGGAAAAGGAATTGATGTTGTTGAGAAGCCACCCCTGAAATACAGTGAGAGGGGACAGAACTGCTGTATGCACTTACTAGCTGAGATACATGGACCAAAGTATTTTTCAGGTAAGAATCACACAAGGCAGTAGAGAAGCCTGCCTCAACAATGCCCAGGACTTGTCTTCTCAAAGAGCTTCAAGTTCAGAGAATTTAATCAAAGGAAAAAGCCACTCAGTCAAATTCAGGTGCACAAGCAAATCCAGGAGCTAGTAAAGGATAATTGCATTAGAACAATAAGTAAAACTCTTAATTGTGCCGTGTCTCCTCTCTGACTGAGCATTTAAATACCCTGAGACCAAACGCTGAGGCTTAATGCTGTGCTTCTGCACAGGCCTGAAATTCTCCCTAGCCTCAAGTTAACTGCACCCAAAGGCAGGATGCGCAAGTGAGTAAGACAGATAATAACATGCACCTTGGCTCTTCTGTCTCTACAAAACTTGATTCAACGGGCATTTCCTTGCACTCTGGCAAGCCTTAAAACAACTACAATAAGAGGCCATCCAAGTCAGACATGCAAAGAAGTCCTTACACAAGCTCCTGGATCTCCATACACACAGAGTGCTGGGCAAGTCAGACATTTATTGTATGACCCTGCAGGTAACCTTTCAAAAGGCACTGAGCACTAACTGAACAACTGCAGAAATAATAGCTATTATGAGGATTAATCATCTGTTTGGAGCTTGGATTCTGCTCACTATTTACACATATTCCTGTTAATTTAGTTCCCTGTCATTACGAACAAGATTACCTCATATTTAGGAAGCAGAACTCAGAAACCACTGCTGAATTTCAGAGCCAGCAGACTGTATACAGAGCTGGAACAGAAAAGCTATGGCTTCTGGAACACAAAAGCACTTCACAAAAAAAAAAAATGGTATTCCCTTCCTGCAGAAGCAGCCTTTACACAATGTTGTCAACAACATTTGGAGTTGTCAGATTTCAGCAACACCAAACAAACCAACCAACCAACCACAACGCAGAAGTAGCTCTTCAGTAGTGCCCTAGCCAATGTAGGGGATGTATTAAAGACATTTTTTTGGTATGAACTCAATTTAAGAGCAAACTCATTATGGACATTTGGCAAGGAAAACTAAGTAAGGAAACTTACAGAAATAATACCATATGTAACTACATACTTCCAATGTAGTTGGTGTGATGCATTAGAAAAGCCCAAGACTTAAAAAGCAAAGAACATGCTGCCGCCATGCTCACTTTGTGCACATTCACTATGAATGGAATCGCATGTTATATTGACCAGTGTCTTGAAGTGTGACGGACAACACCTCGAACTGAACAACCTGTCTTTTCTCTGTGCATAGCTACAGTCAAGGGTCTAACCACTCCAGTGCTGCTTCATCTTCAACACGTGTGCAGCCAAATGCATTTCAGCCTAAGGGAGCCCATCATAGCAAAGTTAGAAGCAATTGAAAATCTCCACTCAGAACAGGAGAGAAGAAGCTGCTTCGCCATCGACCAATTCCAGATCTCTGCCCAGGCAAAGGAGAGGTAAAGTTGAACTCAATTCTAAAGCACTTGTTTATGTCACAGAAACCATTCAATTTGTTTTCTCCTTGCTCAAATCAAAGTGTTTTTCTCCCCCAGGGACTTGATGAACATAGGATATTTTCTCTAAGTTAAGCATCTATGTAAAATGCTCTGAGCATCTAGAAAAATGTTTATATCATCAGCAAGTGCTAAAACAAAAGTCAATTCCAAATGAATAACAGTTGTTAAAGAAACATCTCATTGACTCAGAACAGGAAGATAACTGCATCCAGAGACACCAGATTTCTGAGGCTTCTTTGCAAGAGGTGCTGTTCATGTCTCTGATCTCACTTCCAGGGTCACCCAGATGCTTCTGCAGAGCTATATTTCTTCTGACAGAAGAAATAAAGTCAAATAGAGCCCATCTGTCAAATAAAGGCAGAGGGAAAGAACAGACATGTTTCTTAGACTCAGTGAAGCAGTCTCATACTAAGAATTTGATGGCTTCTTTTTCAAATTTGAAGACAATCATGGAGTATAAAACATGGCCTGCGTTTAGAACATAACATAACCCAAAGACTAAATTTTGCCCATGTTGAACCTGTATTAAATGTCAGTCACCTGAAATTCTACTAACACAAGAGCAGCATTCTTCATACTTAACAACAGTAGCAAGTATGAACGTTTCCTTGTTTCCCTTTCTATGGAAATATAAGGAATCCCAGCTCTGAGTTTACAGCAAGCATTGCTCTTATACCTTTTCTAAACACTTCTTGGTTTAATGGATTCTAGCTGAAAATCTGATAAAACCATACAGCAGAAGAAAAAATTGATCCACACTACTACTCTTCCTTTCTCCAGGAGTCTTGTGTCATTTCAGTGCACGTGAACAATCAGACACCTAATCCCCCCTTAAATGTAGGCTGGAACTTTCATTAGAGATTCAGAATTCAGGCAAGGAAAAGACAGCCAAAAAGTTCATTTTAAGGTCAGCACACATGCCATTCCAAAATGCACAGAACAGCAGAAAAGAAGTCTAATATTCATACGCTGAACCATTGAACCATAAATTCTTTTTAATTTTGCATAGAGCAATTTTTGGCTCTATAACTGTCACAGAGAGATTTTGTTGGAAGAAAAGTCTCCAGCCTGAGAACTTCCCAAGTCATTCCTGCATTTGGCTCTTTATAACTGGACAGTTATCCAGTGCACATTATACCCTCTGAAGAACATGCCTCCTATTAGATCTCAATCCAAATGACTCAACTAGCCTCCCACGGAGATGAACCTTGTGCATCTTTAAGAGCTGCCAAGGCTAACAGTGCAGACCTTCCCATACCTAACAAATCCCAACTGTACTTTGCATATGCTGGGGTTCCTTAGGAGAGAAGGATGAAAAATATAAAGTTTTGCCTTGCAACTTCAACTCAGGAGTCCTGACTGCTGGGATTATCCAAGCCTCTGTTGTAGTACTGGCTCAGCTGCTCAGGTCGCTGCTGCTGAAATATCACCACAGGTGTTCAGGTTCTGACTAGAATAATCTTAAGAGTAAAATGAGCTGGAGTCACTGCTGCTATAACAACATTCAACCTCTTCTTTTGAGCTTGGGTTCTCATTTTGCTTACAAGCAGGTACATTCTCAGGTTTTTGTTCACTGAGCAAGCCAATTACCCATTTGTTACACTAAATCCCCACTCCTTCATAGCTGTGGCCAGCTCTCAGGATGCTACCTCTGGTCCCCACACCTTGCTGTTCAAGCTTTGGAGTCCTGTGGCTATACTTTAACGGAAGTTTAATACGTGCATAGAAAAATACTAATCTCTGAACATTGAAAAACTTGAAAAATTAAGTCTAAAAACCAGATGCAAAAAAGCATACAGCATCTGTTATTTCAGGCTACCTGAAGAAAACAAACAAACCAAAACCACTACTCAGTACTGCAAGAGGACACCCAGTCCAGAACAGTTCAAGGAAAGAGCATCTCAGGAATCAAGTCCAGAAGATAAAGGCAGCAACAGATCTCTACAGTTTATCCTTGAGACACTTGGATTTCAGAGTGAGATTTCCAAAAGCATGAATACCAGTCTATCTCTGACATCACTGCTATCTGCATAAAGGGATTGCAAAACACTCTGAAAATCTCGCTTTATCACTTGACATTGCCATAAGCTCCAGGAACATTTCCAAAACAAGCTCACAGACTCAACAGGATTAACAAGCATTGTTTTTCCTATTTTAAGTTGATTTACTCATAGCTGTCACCACATACTCAGAAAGCCTACCTAGAATCTGCTTGCTTTCAGTCTAGCCAATCCTGTCACCCATTACTGTTCTCCCCAAACACCTGGGAAACCAGTGTAGCATTTTGTCCTTCCTGCTAGCAAGCACCTAAAGCTCATCTTTCTATAACAGGAAAAAAAAAATGAAAGAAAAACCCACAACATGCACCTTTTGTGAACCACTTCACTACTGCTCTGTGCAAAGCCTCGCTCTGCTCGGCTCTTCTTGAGCATACAGATTAAAACTAATCACCAGGAGAACAAAAAGAAGGAAATGTTTACGTTTTAGTTTTCTCCTTATGGAAAAAAGGTTTTATGAGATTAGGAACAGTTCAGTAAACAAAGGAGATAGCTGCTTCAAGTTCATGGAGAAGACGGGAAGGAAAAAAGTAAGGGAAGAAAAGAGGGAAGACTCCTTCAGTGACTTCCAGATAAGATCATGCAATTTCTAATTCCAGGATCAGGAGTCACCTGAGAGAAGCAATGGCTGCAATACAGCTGGCAAGCAGTGCTTTCGCTGGCCTCTCAGGCTGGCAGGACTTTCACTGCAAGGAGCATGCTAGTGATGGGATTTCACTACATAAACCAGGGAGGAAAGTGTCTGTTACATGAGCAATTCAAGAACTACCAACAGGAAGGTAAAATTACTTACAATCAGACAATTAAATGTGCACAGCAGATGAAGTGTTCTTTAATTACTATTCCCTCTCCTCCCTCAAAAAAAGTACAAATTGAAAAGCATAGCCTAAGAAGTCAAGGGACTGTCCATTGAATAACTTCCTGAAAACGTCATGCTTAGTGACAGATTGACCTGAGGGATCTAATCCCAGCACTGTTACAGAAAAATTTCATGCCCGAAGCTAAGGATTTGGGTCTGAAGATGAGCAGTTATGACTGTTTGTTTGTAAAGGACATGAAATATGTCTAGAGACTGTCAGCTCTCCTCGTGTTCCACGTTTCTCCTGTGAAGTGTGAGCTCTTTTAAACCTTCCCCTTTAAGCTCACTGTTGAAACAAACAGTAAAAGGTCACAAACCCACACTACCAACACTTAGGACTGCAAGGCAATGCACTAATGATTGACAGTATGCTCTGGCACTCCAAATTTCAGCTCCCATGAACACCTGGAGATGATGCTGTAACTCGTCTGTCTGCTTTGAAGATGCGATCTTTTGAGTTCTATGTAGATTTCTGTATTTATTTCAAAGAAATGTTAGTCAGAAGGAGTCTTCCAGTTTCAGGTGTCAATGCCGCTAAGCACTTCATTACTGCCCAGCAGACAGGCGCAGGTAATACAGAACTGGACCGAACAGCATGCACAGTAGTGATAAGTGCAGACCCTTGACAACTGCACTGACAGTCAGGATAACGATGGAAGTCATTAACACAGTTGCCTGTTGCTCTCTTTTTTTGGTGGATTTGTAGAATATAAACTACAATTTACAACTGTACATCTTAGAAATCATGATGGCATATAACTCCCTTGCTGTATTACAAGGTTATATTTACATGGGCACATGACAAAGCAATTTGTTCTATTTTGAACTAAGACTGACTTCTAAGCTTCTATAGCATCACGATTCCTAAGCCCTTCCCAAGTACATTTTGCCTCATTTTCATCTAACTCCATGAAATTGTGCGACAACTTTAAGATGTGTATTCTAGTAAGAAAACTACAAGCTATTTTCCCCTGTGCATATCATTTCTACCTAGCTTTCATTTAACAAACCTCCTGTACAAGACGACTGCTCCTATCAGCTGCTATGAACATATGACATGATTTTATCTTGAAGAAAAATGCTCGTGGAATGAACTGCCTGTTGGCTCCATTGTCTACAGATGGACCATCTGCCACAGTTACTACTTTTAATAATTACCGTTCAGCTTATCTTCCTCAGGAAGGCCACCAGGCAATCCTGGTTTAAACACAGGTAATCCAGCACTTCATTCTTCCAACGTGGCCAGGCAGCATGAGCTCCTGATGTTTTTCTATGACCTGTCAGTTTTCCCCATTACTTGTTCTGTGCAGAGAGGAGACAGTTCAGCCTGCAGGCCTGGCTGATTTTGCTTTTCTCTCTTATATACAGCAGATGCTCACACGAGGCAAGGTGGCAGCCTTCATGGAGATTAGGTGAAGTTTGATTTTACTGTGAGCTTATCATCTGCACAGCAGATTTTGCACACACAATTTCAACAGGTAGCACAAAACCTGTTCTGGAATCAACAGCTGCTTTTAGCAAGGCAGCCTACAAGTTCGTCTTCTGCTTTTCAATTCAAACTGCAAAAATCTACACTTCAGCAGCCTTCATCCCAGAAAGCAGCTCACCTCTAGCGTACAGTAGCCTAGCTAAGTAGCCTAGCTACTTCTTTCAGCTTCCTGATCTTCCTTGATCACGACTGCTCAGCATGGTTAAGTCACTGGCTTGCTTACCCCTGCATAAAGGAATTATACGGACCCAAGCCTATAATGATGTCCAGATACCTAAAGAGAATCATTACAGACAGTGAAGCGATGCAAGGCAAGTTTACTACAGCTCCTAAGATTCAGCCATCTCTGTGACGAAAGTACAGGTCCTTCTTTTGTCAGGAAGTAAAATTAAAAACCAAAGTCAAAAGGAAGCATCTTACCTGAAGTACTCAACATGACTAACCTGACAAAACTGGCTTGCGATTACATGATTATTTTAACAGAGTGCAAGCATATCTATTCAGAAGACAAACTGTATGACTAAAGAGACCATTCAAACTATCCAGCTAAAACCCATTTTCTTTATAAAGACACAGCTGCACATGGTCTGAAACGTGCAGGTCCCGGTATTTGATCAGGGTGAAAAGCCAATACTGGAAAGATGGAAAGCTTTATTCCTAACAGTTCTGGGAAAGCATTTCTGGATGGTACTGGATAACAGTGAACCCCTGAGCCACACTACTGAGCTTCAATGTTTAGCGCTACATTTTTCTTGTCAAACATGAAAGTCGGTTTTAAACTATGGATTCAAGCACTCTCAAGAGTTTCCTTCCTGGCAATCAATATGATAGCTATGTATTCATGTGTCTGATAAGTCTATTATTTAATTCACTACATGAAGTTAACAGTAAGCAGTAGTAACTAGTGTTCTTAATCCCCTCAGTTCAAAGCCCAAACATTTATGCCTTCTTACTGTCCTAGTATTTTTCAACCAAAATCCATTTGGAGCAGCACAGGCCCTGCATCCAGATTACAGTTAAACTGAGAATAACATGGAAAGCTTGTGAGTTGGTGCTCAGCAAATCCAACCAGTAATCCAAGCAGACATTTTAGTATGCTTGGCTTTGAACCATCATTCAACCATTTTATTTATACCAAGGTCTCAAGAGGAAGTTTCTTTTGTGCAATTGCAAAGCATTTATGCATGAGCAACTGAAGCATTCTCTTGTGGGTAAACTTATCTGATCACATTTGCATGCAATTAAAAAGACAAATCACATCACCCCCTGGTAGCTCTCTAAGCTACTTCTGGCTCCCCAGTGAGGGAAAACTGAACAACAGGGAAACCTTGAGCGTGGCTAAATCAGGACCCTCTTTGCAGAACCAGTTTCACCATTTGGCATAACACTTTGCAGGACTGCTGCTGTAATTACAGGACCTAGGGACAACCAGTGATTTAGCGCGGGATTTCCTATTGCGTTTACATGGACTTGACCACAGAAAAAGATGCAACTCTTTGGCTTCAAAATCATAAATTAAAATGAAATATTTGGACAGATTACACTGGTAGATCCCTTGTATCATACTTTATTCTTTGACAAGTTTTTAGGACCTTCATAGCCCTCGAACTACATCTAAACGTCATTTTCAACAGATTACTGCATTACGTCTCTCCTCAGGGAGTTTGTTTTCTAATATGCCCTTGGAATAGCTTGATTAGATTTGCATGTCAAAATATTTATTATCTGGTAATAGATACTCTGTCTTTAAATTCTGCAAGGTTAATTAACCTTCAAACCACATACTGCTATGATACCAGTTCAATCTGGGTTGACTGAAATCTGTATTTCTAGATAATGTCAGCAGAAAGGAAAGGAACAGAGCTAAGGAAGTCATCATGCAGGGCACCATGCTGCCTCCTTTCTACCTCCAAATACTTCATGTTTAGTACACTAGCTCCAAACCCAGCCCTCTAGCATTTAGTCACACACCTTTTACCTACTGTTTTCCCACGACATCACCTCAATCTGCTGTCACCACAAGGCACCTTAACACTGAGACTGCAACAACAGCGGGCTTGAGAAGCTGCACAGTAAGAATTAATACTTCTACTTTTTCAATGCTTGCCTCTTTCTCTAGGAAAAGATTATCCCTCCTCATTACACATCCATTTCCTGCAGAACCTAACCTGTTGCTGCCCACGTTATATTTGAACAGGCAAGTCATTTTTTTTATATACGCTCCCACACAAGCCTCAGAAATCTGTACTTAATCCCATTACACTGCATTAGCTGGCTCTGCTACTGTGCAACCCCTGGCTGTGATCCCTGGCAGCTGGCTCAGGCTGCCATTACAGCCCTTCTGTCCAATGCAGGCTCATCAAGAGGGCTGTCATACTTCCTTTTGCATAACATGTTCCAGATCGGCAGACCTGATGTCCCAGAGAGCAGAGATAACACAAACCTGCCTTCTCTGCCTGCCTTAGAGCACAGCACTTGGGGAAAAAACAAAGCAAGCTCCTATCAGTCTCTCTATACTTCTCCTCAGTACTGTTCCAAACTAAAGTCGGGCAGACCTGCAGCAAAAGGGAACCCACCTAGGCATACTCATGCTGCTGCTCTGGAGCTGATACCCCAAAGAACCAAGTTCAGCTCTGATGTGACCATGATGTCAACATCTGTCTAACTAAAGCGGAACCAGCTCCACACTGCCTGACCCGCAGACGTTCAAAAAATATTTCACAAGGCAGCATAACCTCCTGTTCAGTGAGGACCCATGAAACATGTTACCAGTAAAGGTTAAACAGAAAAATCTTATCTCCCTAAGAACATGCTGGTACCCACCAAGCAGAGCGACAAGCTGTTACTGAGACCTAGCTTAAGGCAAGAGTAATGCTGGCACTACACATCCAGACCTGTCCAGAGTAATGCTTGTGCTACACATCCAGACCAGTTCTGATCCCACCTACGTCATTACAGAGAACTATGCTGCCTCTGCAACCACCCTGTTCTTTCTCATCCTTCACAATTAACTCTAATTGGCATTGTGCTCCCCAGACACACCAGGCTGCACTGCTACACATCAGGCTGTTACGATCACCTCTAGGTGCAACCTTCCCCTAGAACTTGTACGTGCAAGACCTACTTGTCTTCCTCTGCTCTATTTCTTAGCTGCCCCTCCTAAAGTCTCAGTGAAAGGGCCCCAATTCTCAACCTGATAAGTGGCTAAACCTCCAGATGCCAAAGCTCTGCAACACCATGACAAGGAGCAATAACCCACCAGGAACACCCACGCGACCCTTGCTCTGGAAATCATGTTTTCACATTTTCTAACAAATGCAAGGAAAGCTAAATCCAGCTGGCACCCCAGAAAGTGATAAGCAAGAAGTAAGCCTAAAGCAGTTTCTTACAGTGCACACAGGAAATATCCATGGAACGAACAGTGGATGCTTGGCCAAAATGAAGCTGGGACAGCACTCATCCCTGCCAGCAATACAATAGGGGTGCAACTTGCACTAAAAGCCATCACACAGTCTACTGTATAACCAACACCATGAAAAAAAATTCAGGAGCGGTTGCCAAGATGTTCTTTTTGTTCTCATTTAAGATCTTTTGGAATCACTGCTTATTTGCCTATAAACCACCTTAGTTTACCGAGCATGCCAAGCAACTGGGCTTCCCAGGACAGATGCAGAGACTTGCAAGCAGCAACAAACCCACAGTTTATGATGCTTCACGCCAACTGATCAGGCCATGCTAGCTATGCATACAGCTTATTTCTTAAGCCCCAGTTCTTCGCCTTCAATGCATTAAATCTGTTAGTTCCTAGGCACCTCTAGTGTTACTGGGGCTCTAAGTTCAGACCAACCAAGGTAACATCCGTGCTGTGCTAAGCAACAGTAACTACTTGAAGCTCAAGTTTCAGTAAGTTACACCAAGTAAAGGTAAGGATTTCCTACAGCAGGGAATACACATTTGTCAGCTGAAAAGGTAGGAGAGTAGTCTGAAAAAAAGATCACACAGGAGTCTATATCACTCACATCCATCCGGACCATCCATTCTGGTGCCTACAATCTGAGGTAAGGACTTTTCCCTTTAAGTGACCACACGATGCCTTAAAAACCACAAATTCAAATGGAATCACAGTTTTCCTGGAAGGAAATTGACAGTTTTAGTTTCTACAAATGTGATTGGATGTCAAGCCAAAAGGTCCTGCTGTGCTCTATTGGAAGGTGTTTTGCTCAGGAAGGGGTCTTTCTGCTCCCAGCATTTCTCAGCCACAGCTGATACAATAACAGCTGGACACAGCTCTTAACAGAGAGCTTGCTCAAGCCTAGGAAATGATCCTGGTGTTTTGCCACACCACTTGTGGTTCAGAAGCAGGTTACTTTTAAGAGCATTCATGCTAACAGACAGCACTGAAGGGTATCCTCACCTCCCCGTTATAGCCTCAGGGGTCAGATAATGCAAAAATCACACATTTTGCTCAAACCTCTGCTAAACGCAGTGCACAGAGATCACGTTTAATTACAGCACTTGACATCTACTCTAATGGTTGGTTACAGCCATCACCCAATTACAGGACAAAGAGTACACTAAGCAATTTGTTCAACTGGGACTAATTATCAAAGCCGTGCCTCAAACTATTTACACGGCGAGGTTAGGGCAGAGAACAGCAAGGAAGTACATCGACATTGCCAGCGATCAGGACAGCGGATGATGCAAGATAACCGTGAACTTTTAACGTTAAAAACATGGAGCATTTATTTATACTTTTATCAGTTATAACTCACCCTGCAGAAGTATCGCACAATTTCCAACTTTGAAACCTTTTGTGCTCTTTCCTCCGAGACAAAGCAGACCTCAGCCGTACCTTCTCTGAAGCACCAGAGAAGCCCCTAACACACATTCAAAGGCAAGTTCTTCTCTGGTCTTGCTGCCCACACATAAGGGGACACTACTGCAAGTGTTTGGACTGGAGCCCCTGAAACCAGGCAAATAACCTTCCCACCCAATGCTCTGCAAAATAGGCTGAATCTTCTTGTAAGCCTTTAGACAAAACTTGTACAGAGTGCTGCAAGTTCACCTACATGGGGAACATTGCAGAGGTCCCATCATCCTAAAGTTCAGGATCTTCATTTCCTGAACCATACCCTTTCCAAAACACTGGAAGTGACTGCAGCACACCCTTCACCCCCCAAAAACTAGAAGACGAGCTTAAGGTACGTGCTGTGTTTCACTCTACACAATGAGGGAGCTCGTTTGCCTGCCGGTACTTGAGACATAAATGTCAGTTCCTGTGCATGTACTGGGGGAGAGACTGAATGCCCTTCAATTCTCCCTAAGCCACACGCTTCTCAGGTGAGCTGTGAGCAGCAGCTCTTTGTGCACTCACATGCAGAAAGCAGAAGTCAGGCAGAAAAGCAAAACATCCTAGCTTCTTCCCTGCCTGCCACACCCCTGGCATTTGCCTCAGTGAGGAAGCAGCACACAGGCTTGAAGAAGAAAGCAACACCCTGGAGACATTTCAAAAGAATAAAATAAAATAAAAAAAATAATCACTGGAAACACAGCTCAAACAGCATTACTGCAGTCACCTACCTCACACGCAGAAGAGGAGCCCTTATCTGGCAATGCGCAGCCTAAGAGCTCTGCAAGAAACTTTGCCATATACGAGCAGGGAAGAAGGGGTCTTCCTTGTCACTGTGCCAGGCAAATATCCTCCGGCAAGGGGAGAGCTCAGCAGAAAATTTCTTCCATGCTGCAAAGCCAGGGCTGCTCTCTGGGTTTGTTACCCAGGCCATCTACCAGCGACACGTTAAGGAGGCTGCACAGGTTCACTGGTTAGTAGCCTCGAGGACTTACAAGAAGAAACAAATGCAGTAAGTCACCAGCACTATGCCTGGGCTTTACAATGTTTGCTTCTACCCTTTCCCGCTGAATGTCACTATCCCCACAGTAAAGGAAAGGGGCCCCACAGAGGGGTGGTGAGAGGGACAACACTGCAGAGCTGCAGGCAAACAGGCTGAGGCAAGCTCTGGCAAATCACCCCAACTCGCCTGCAGTACAGGATTCATCCCAGGCACATGGCTTACATCTCCTTTCTGCACACACACAGAACACCTTGACAGGACTCTTCTCTATTTACACTCAGGAATACTTAAGCACTTTGAAGTCCAATAGCAAAGGCAAAAAGCAGGTTCATTTCCAGCCTTGACTACTAATGAGCAGCATCCTTTATAGATCTTCTTTCTGCCAGCAAGAAAGCAACTTGCCCTAAGCGCCCACATCACCCCTGAGGCGCTGACCAGGGCTGGGGGAGGTTTCCTACATTCCCCACGTGCCTCGCCAGGACGCTGCAGCAGGCCCGGGGAACTGCCGCTCAAGGCGTGGACAAGCCAGCTCATGACCTGGGGAGCACACTGACATGGAAGTGCTGCATTGAGCACTTCACAAACTAAAGAACAAAGCTACAAGTGCTTTACTACAGAGACGGAGCTGCCCAGCCTCTACACCCCATCACCAGAATCAAATATAGCAGCAATCTCAAGGAGCCAGTGTGGCTGCTACTTCATCCAGGTCCCCCCACTTTCCAGCCAAGGATAGCTCACAAGTACTAACAGCACAGCCCTCAGCTTGGGAGGCACAGTGCAAAACCAATCTTGCCTACCTTTGGTCTGAAGTCTATGAGAATTGATTGAACCCAGTGAAACACAACTGAGTCAGCATCAGCATTAATTACCTGAAGTCCAGCCTTGATGGCTGCTGTGCCAGACTCATCTGTTTTTCTGCTTGGGGAGCAACGCATGCAGGCCAGAAACAGCCCAGAGAAGAGTCCCTGTGCAAATCATTCTATCCAAATCTGCCTGAGTTTGCTGCAAACATAGGCATAAGAAGTTCCTAACACCACCTCTACATTAAGGTTAAGTACCAAGATCCTAATCCTCAATAAAAAACGTCTGAAAATTTAAGTTTGGAGGAATTCAACTCTACGCTACCAGAAAAACAGGCCTGACTACCTGGCAGCAGCTGAAGTAGCACATAGTACAGCTGAAGCAAGTCAACAGCTCTAGAATTCAAGCACATGTTATCCCAGCCACCCTAGCTCCCTGCTCTACCAGCAATCTTGTAATGCCATCTTGTATTTTCAAGCAGCTGTAGCTTAGCTACAGCATCTAATCCTCTTTTTTTTCCCCTCAAGGATACAGTTTTACTTGTTCCCCGTACAACAAGTATCGTGGGGTTATCACAAAGGTAGAACCACAAGCAGACTGGGATGCAGTCAGTGGCAAGGAAGGAGCAGAACATAAGCACTAGCACAACACCTTGTTTACACAGCACAGCTGAGCTGGCGAGATGCCCAGGGCAAGGCCCTTGCACAGCCAGGCCAGAAGAATTCACTGCTTCGCACAAACCAGCTCAGAGAGCACAAGTCAAGCACTCCAGCGAGTGGCATGCACTGCTGATATTTTCACTTGTTCCCGTCAGATTCCACACAAGTGGCAGCATAACATAAAAATATGAAAAATCCTTTAAGTGTTTCCCTTAGCATTCTAATACTTCTTTATCCAGTACTTAGTTCCTATCTGCAGAGTGCTTGGAAGCTCCAATTAACCCAACAGGTTTATAAGCACCTACCCCAGCATCTTCGCTGCTAACAGGATGCACTACCACAGCACTGGGATGGAGACAACACTTTACCCCAAATCAAGCGTTCAATTCTGCAAGCAGACCACGAGCCCATATTACACCATCAAGGGAGACTACACAGACTTAACCATGTAAATAAGAACTAGGAACAACAGCAAGCAGAAAACCTCAAGAAATTTCCTGTACCAAGCCCATCAGATAGATAGGAATATCCTGCTTAAATCATTCTTAATTCTAGCCAGGTGACAAGGGGTGGGGGTGCAATATATTCGTGTGCACCCAGGGAAAGGTGCATTCCTCTTTTCTTCACATCAGCTGATTCCAAGAGCTTTACAAGAGCTACTGTTGCCTTGCTCCCTTTCAAACTCAGACATCTCAGGGACTGGAAAACATTTTTGGTTTTGCTCCTGAAATACAGCCCTCTATCAATACCTCCCTTAAGAGCCAGGCATAGCAATTTTGCGAGACAGACTATTTAGAGTCACCCCTTCAACAAGGTGACAGCCAAAGGAATGGGTTACAACACTAATTCCTGCATCAAAAGCTAATTAAGCAACAGGGCCTCAGATCTCAGTATGATTACAGGAAGGCTCTTTTAAGCCTAATGACAAGGATAGATGTACCTCAACTGCCTTATGCCTCCTGAGCAGCCCAGAAGGGCCTGTCAGAAGTACCACCAGACAAAAAAAACAAGGCATTAGACCAGGCACGTCCAACCTGCAGCCCACGGGCTGCACGTGGCCTGGCACAGCCCGTGTGTGGCACACCGCTGCTGCCGAGCCATCATGGTAATGGCTCCTCTCCACCCAGCAGCCCAGGCTGGCCCTGAGTGCACACCCACTGCTCAGCAACAACCAGCCATCGGTGTGCGATGAGCACTGAGCTGAAACCAGGACACGGTGAGGGTGAAGTACAGTGCTAACTAAAGTTATGACAAATAGTGTAATGCATTTTGATACATTGGAGAAACACAGTCCTGTGAACAGTGACAAACATGCAGCCTTGCCTTCTGTTTTGACAAAGGAATTTGAGAATAGGTGTCAAGATTTCTGAAAAAGTCATCAATTCCTTGGTAGTATATTTGTCTGGTATATCTCTGATGAACATCTTGAGAAGTCAATAAGAACTGCAGCCACTTCCATCAAACTAGTTTTACAAAAAAAAAAAAAAAAAAGTCAAAAATCCCCCTGGTTTTATGTTTTGTTAAATATTTTTCATTAAAACATTAAAAGAGAGCAAAAAATAAGTTTTGTTAGTTATATACATTAACTATATGTCATATTTTATATGTGGCCCATGACAATTGCTCTTCACTCAGTGTGGCTCAGGCACGTTGAAAGGTTGGACACCCCTGCATTAGACCTTGTCCACTCTTGCTCAGTATGCTCCACTCACTAAAGCCCTTTTCAGCCTCCCCCCTTCAGCTGGCAGGAGAGTTTCTCTCAAGCTGGGACTTTCTCAGAGCCAGCCAGATTCTCAGTGTCCAGCTCAACCGAAGAAAGGCATCCCATGGAACTACAATAAGAAAGGATAAGCCCTCTCAAAGGAGGGTAGCCAATCCTGCAGACTAGTAAATACAAAAAATTCTTGTCATAAAGACCTCTGCAGATCGTGGGATGCCAAACAAAGCAATAGAAAAGTTGTTACATGAAACACCACAGTGACCACTTTGACTTAACAGTGGCTAGATACTTTCTCAAAACTGAAAACATCAAAAAACTAAAGCTTCTACAAGCTCAATGCAAACTGCACTCCTTTAACCACCTCGACCTGCGGTTGAACCAGTCAAGGTAAGAACAACTCATGATGCTCTAAAGGCAGAAGAGGGAAGACAGTAAATTATGCAAGGGATCCACAACTCAAACTCTGAGCTGTCATTGATTCTTTCTAAATACAGAGAACACAAAAAAAAAACCAACCAGAAGAGTCCCTAGCAGACTTTAAGGTCCTTCTTGTCTTGATTGAGGAGCAGAAGACAGCCCTGGCATTTGGAGATGTGCCCTGGGGGTAAACTCAAGTGTTTTTATGCTCATTTAAGTCAGCTATACATCCACACATTTTGCAAATGTGGCAGCAAGCTTAGTTCCACCCACACCCCACTCCCATCCATCTCATTGCCTGGACATTCCCCACCACATCCTTCCTTTTCCAGATCAACCACTGTCTTGCTCACAAACCATAGGGATTTAAATGTCCTCTCGTTCACTGAAAGAGGGATTTTCTCATTTAATATTTAAGCCGGTTTTACACTGCCTTGCCCCTGGCTAGGATGAAAGGAGTACAAAAGAAGGTACTCTGGAGGCTTGATGCCTTCCTCCTGCTCAGCTGCTGGAGGAACACCACCTGCTGTGGTCTGAGCCAGTTAGTCAAACTCCATTCTCAGCATTTCATGTTATGCCTGACAGTTATCCTGGGGGGATTATCTGAGGCCTTGGATGTTGTACACTATTTTAACCCATTATTCAGGGATGTTAAATAATTTAAGTCAAGTCTTGTCTGCTGATAAATACTTCATTCTTCTTAGACAGCTATACACTCTCTACCAGCTGTGCAAATCAGCAACTACCACAAATTTTATAGCAGCTGTCCCTTTAAACTGTTTCCAATAGAAGTTGCAGGCCCAACATATTCTTTGAAAACCTTTGCTTCTCCCAGAAGTCCTTTATGTCCTACCACATTCAAAATGTCACCTTAAACCACGTTTGCAGTACATTAACAAACATTGCAACAGACCATACTTAGCTGAATTGCACTCTCACGGGCACCAAGTTCTTGCACATATCTTACACTAGACACGAGGGTACACAATCCACTGAAGATATAACTTAGGCAGTCTCTGAACTATTTGACTTTCTTCTACATAAAAACCAGGAGCTACACAATGCAGAAAACAAACCAACTGGGTTTTTGATATTTTGACAGTAATCTTCGATTCCAGTGGTGCCTACCTTGCAGGAAGATTCTGTATTTTCATGTTCATGGGTTGAATACTTTTTCAAGGCCTACAAAGAAAAGGTAAGTATGGCTACACTCTGTGACTGACATTATTTGGCACATTAAATTCTCAAGTACAATGACAGCCACAACCCAGTTACACTTGCTTCCATGAGGTAAAGCTTACTCATATGTTTGCTTAGGCCCATTATGATCAATAAACATCAACACCCGTGAACAAGGATCAGAGGCACTTAAAAGAGCATGTGGCCTGGACAGGTGCCCACAGCAAGCAGCAGCTGTGCCAAGAGAGTATGTCTGACAGGAAGATGGGTGCCCTCAGGCAAAGTCCCATCATCTGCTGCTCCCTCCGCACCCAGTGCTAAGCAGGCAGCCTCCTCCAGCTACCAGCCTCACCCAAATGCTCAGGGTGAAAACCTGCAGCTTCCTCTCAGCCCACTGCTACCAATGAGGCCCACGAGGAAACACCACGCACCTCCGGGCCTCGGCCACAGGCCCTGCACTGCAGAGCAGGAAAGGATTTCCAGCAGGGCCTGAGTGAAGGCCATGGGCCACAGCCCTTTCTGCTTCAGCTGTAGCAAGAGTCCTTGCTGAATCCCTCATCCCACACTCCAAGCAACTCTGGAGTAAGTGCTTATCTTACTGTGCAGTGCACTTGTAGCGCCCAGGTCAGTGTTGCCAATACACATCTGGCCTTATTCAACAAGCTACAAACAAACTGCCTCTTGCCATGTATTTTTGCCATACATGAATCATACTAAAAACACCCCTAACTTGACAGCCATGTCTTATTTCATTATGGAAAAGCACACTTTGAAGCAACAAAGAGGTATTGAGTTCTGAACACAGAAACCCATTTCAATTCAATTAATAACACCATTTTTTTTTCCTTTGAGTACTTATTTTTCTTCTATGCAAATGCCACACAGAAGGCTCCCTCTGCTTCGTACTGCTTTTGAAACACGCAGGAAGGCACCGAAAGGAATCGAGAACCACCAGAATACACCCTGACACATCATGTTTGGAATGAGACCACGTTGCCTGGTTTGAAGTGTTGATATTATCTGAAATCAAGAAAACACACCAAGAGAAATTGTTGCGTAACCGGGAGAAGACCACACTGAAAGAGGCTGCGTCTGCCCGGCTCCCTTGGTGCTGAAGAGGTTATTTGGTGTCTAATACTTCAGCAAATAAGAAATGTAATTCTGAAGCTAGATGAAGGGCTTCTTGACATCTCAAGTGTACACCAAGGCAGAAACAACCAAAATATTTTACAGTATTTAACAGGGGCCATATTTTTAAGTATAATTTCCTAAGCCTTTAGCCAAACTCTGCCAAAGAAACAATTTGTTGTGGTAATGAAGATCTTAAATTTGGTAACAGGAGCTCTTTCCAATCTTGCGTTTAAAATTTTTAATGTATCAAAAAAATATTCTGAGATGCTTAAGTCATTCAACCTTAGGAGTTACACATACTAACAGACTTATATGAGTAAGTTACAAGTAATATGAAATCATATGGAATACCAAAATTAATTAAATCCATTTTTCATACCGTAGAAACATCACATGACAGTCACAGAAAAAAAAAGTTAAGCTTGCTTGTGTCTGGAACTCTATAGTAAGCTTATTACATGATACCTCCCCTGGTCTCTCCTTCTTAATGGAAATTAAACACACAGCCCAAGAAAAAAATAAAAGAAAGCAACCAAGAAAGTCTATGAAAACTAAAATAAGAAGCCCTAATTAAATAAAAACAGCTTTCCTACTTGTATAAGCCACCTTCAAACCTCTCCATCTGTTTTTTATAGCAACTAAAGCAAATACCACATAAAACAGGATAAACTAATAACGACCATAATAAAACCAAAGTGCTTGTTGACTTACCACACAGTTGTGCAGTACCAGCAGCACTTCTCCAAAATGAAGCAGCAGTAACAGGTCCATTGAAAAAAAAACATCAAGAAAACGGTAAAAGATTAAATTAGGTACAGAATGCAATCACAAAATCCAGCCAGTTATACTACAAAAACAAAGCACACGTGTAACAAGAACACAGACACAAGGCATCAAAAACAAAAAAACCACCCCTGTAACATAGGAATATACAATACAACTCTAAAAGCAAGAAACAGAAACAAAATACTAAAGCACATGCGCAGTAAAAATAAAGACCAAGAGTAGAAGCACCTACTCTCACACTATAGCTCAGCTGAGAAGTGAGAGCCCAGGCCCAGGCTTAAATACAGCCCTGGGGCAAGTGGGCAGTGGTTTGTGGGTGGAGGCGCTGGGAGAGGCTGTTTGAGGCACTCAGGGCCTTGACAAAACAGGTGCCTATAATCTCCTTGTAACAGCCAGACAGATTTTTCTTTTTTAAGAAAAATCTAAAAAATAAAGAAGACAAGAGAGCATTTGATTCCTATCCTCTTCTCTTACAGAGAACAAAAATACCCCAAGCGATGCCAGTAAAGTGTGAAATTCACATTATGTACAAACAAGCTGTGGCATCTAAGCCCAATGTGAAAAGTCCACAGGTTCCAAAAAGGTCAGGGCAAACTCACAGCAAAGAAAGATCTGTGAGACCTCAGAAATACAAAGGCATCTGGTGCTGGGAATGCTTGAGCCCAAGACAGCAAGACACTTAGCAATACTGCCAGGGAAGGATTACTTGTGCTCCTGCTAGACCTCTGGGCAGGTACAGCACCTCTACTCTGCCCTGGTCAGGCCTCAGCTGGAGTACTTTATCCAGTTCTGGGCTCCCCTGTATAAGAAAGACAGGGACCTCCTAGAAAGAGTCCAGCGGAGGGCCACAAAGATGATCAAGGGCCTGGAGCATCTCCCCTATGAGGAGAGGCTCAGTAAGCTGGGTCTGTTCAGCCTGGAGAAAAGAAGGCTGAGAGGGGACCTGATCCATGTTTATAAGTATCTTAGTTGCGGGAGGCAAATGGAGGTGGGGAACCTCTTTTCGGTGGTCAGTGGGGACAGGACAAGGGGCAATGGCCTTAAGCTGGAGCACAGGAAGTTCCGCACCAACATGCGGAAGAACTTCTTCACAGTGCGGGTGATGGAGCACTGGAACAGGCTGCCCAGGGAGGTTGTGGAGTCTCCTTCCCTGGAGATATTCAAGACCCGCCTGGACGCCTACCTGTGCAACCTGCACTAGGGAACCTGCTCTGGCAGGGGGGTTGGACTCGATGATCTCTTGAGGTCCCTTCCAACCCCTGCAATTCTGTGATTCTGTGATTCTAACTGGTGTTCAAGCAAACCTTAGTACTAAAGTCCCTTAATACACACAGTCCCCCAGTAGGCTGGATGGGCTGTTCTGCTGAAGTAGCAGGTGAGCTCAGTTCCTCCAGCTGCCTGATTCTCCTCTTTACAGCAATAACATTGACTCTGTGTTTCTTCAGATCGGACTCCTCGCTAAATGTCTCCTGGCCTGCATGCTATGTTCAGCTGTCAGGACAGTTGCAATGCAGAGCCTGCAGAAATCTAGCTGACCTCTCACTCTGATCTCAAAATGCATTTGTAACTTGAACCCCTGATTGTTTCAGTACCAAGGCTGCAAGTCAAGAAATGTGCCTCTACTTCAACAAGCAGGACACCCGCCAAGTACGTTTGCAATGATTCCTGTCTATGGTTGGCACCTTTTTCTGATAAACATCTGAGCATTGCTCACTTACGAAGAGCAATTAGCAGCAGTAAAAGATCTACCTCAGAATTAGTGCAGGTAACAGGGTGGCTTTTTTGCCCTCTCTCTTTGGCAGTTACCTTCCTAGAGGTTGGGATGAGTATGTTTACATGGGTTGTGACGCTTACTGAGCAAAAGGTGTAACAAAGCAGCATTTAAGACCAAGGATGGCCTATCAAGATGGAATTACATGGAGGGCCCAGGACATTAGCCAGGCAGGTTGCAACAAACCTCGTGCTAACAAAGACTGGCTGGTAAGTAGCATGCTTGTGCTATGGCATCTTAGCCCAAGTAGTTTTGGAAACCATGGTATGTAAAAGTAATGCTGTAGTGAAAGCACTGTGAGCAGGATTCAATTATTGCTATCCTGGGGTTGTAAATGTGGCCAAAAATCAAGGGTAACATTTTTTGCCACTGACTTTTAAGAGGCTAAGAAAAAACATTTGAAGCGCAAGAGAAAGAAAGGAAATGAAGCAGTTTCTATATTACTTACTGGGGAAAATGTGAAGAGACAGTGACTGGTGTTAGATCTGGCTCAGCAGACAGAATGTCTCCCTCTCACAACAGCAAAACAGTCGCCCTTAATGAAAGAAAGTTTCCCTTTCAACGAGCAGAGAGCAGCAGTGGAGAGAGTAAGCCTGGCAGGGGCTCTGACAGATGCCAGACCTTAGCCTGGGAAGTCTGTGGATGCTCTGGGGAGGGAAGGGAAGGGATTTCTTGACAAGTAGATGGACACTTTCCAAAGGGAGCATCTGCAGCCATAAGTATCTGCATTGGGGATTCACGTTGTATGCCTCAGCTTTCAAAGGACTGAAGCTAACACTGTAACAGTGACAGCAGTGGGCATTATAGTTCCCTGCATAAATAGCGTCATGACAGCTTGGGTGAAGGAAACCTTTTTCCCAGCAAGTGACAAAATCACAAAACTCTGAGCTGGTACCTCAAAAGCATTTGTAAGGATGCTGCACTAAGCTGCGTAGTATTGCCAAGCTACAATATAGTGCTAATAAATGGAGTAGTGACTGCCAGCTTGCAGAGAAACCTGAGTTTGATAAGGGCTTCTGGAGTGCTTTCTTCTAAAACTTAAATTTAGAAGAGCGTAAGTCTTGCAACTACAATTGTGTTTCCTTTTTATTTATTTATTATTTATCAGCCTAACTTCCAACTAAAAAAGCATGGAGTGGAGAATAGAAGCATGGCTCTACCTACAGCCTGCATACTGATTGAGAAGAACAGAAAAGTGAATAGAAAATATTTCCAACCATATTTATTAGCATAGGTGCAGCCGCTGTGCCCTGTACACAAGGCAGTATTCTACCATATGCTATCAGCGCTTTGGAAACAGTTTGTGAAAGATGAATACGCTTTAAGCACACATTCAGCTGAGTAAACTACTTAATATTCTGCAGCGGTCCCATGACGAGCAGCTGGCACTCCCAAGTAATGGTTTAATTCCATTTTATTTCATGTGTATTTTATTGCAGCACCTGCAGTGTGAACAGATCGGGGCCCCATGCAAATGCAGAGTAAATCACGGTCCCTGTCCTAGAGCAAAGACAA
Source organism: Penelope pileata (assembly GCA_013396635.1). NCBI lineage: Eukaryota > Metazoa > Chordata > Aves > Galliformes > Cracidae > Penelope > Penelope pileata. Next base: position 763,230 of record WBMW01001490.1, on the reverse strand, counting down.
GATAAAAGACCTGGCATAAGAGGTGACAAGACTCATAAAAAACTGGCTCTGGTCAAAGACCGAGTGCATGGAGAAACAAAACCAGCTGTGTGTGTCTGTGCCGCCTGTGGTGCAGAAGGGTTTGCTACGAAATTGGCTACTTATTTAATAACCATTGATCTGTGTAGACTGAGGGGCCACAGTGAGAAGGCATGAAATTACGCAGAGGCAGCAAGGCTGAGAGTTTGAGAGGGGCTCCCCAGACACGTGCAATGAGTGGCAGGGGAAGGAGCAGAAAGATGCCTGTGGGTGGAGCAGAGCAGCGCAGGACTGAAGAGCAATCTGCTGTCGTGGCAAGAGACAGGTATTAAACAGCGACAAACAGACTGCCTGGGGACTCAGGGAGCTAAGGACAGGGACATGGAACGTTCAGGACGAGGTTATGAGAGGAGCTATTGCAACAGATGTTCTACTTTCAAGACAGTGATTTGGCAGTGTCAATGTGTGTCAAAAATCTCTTGGAAGTTGTACACCGCTCTGGGCACGTGAAGAGACAGCCCACTCAATTTCGCTACAGCCACTGACATCTACTGCAGGCCAAGTTGTCACCTGTGCACATAAAATTCTCCATCAAAATATTTTTCCCTCAACGGCATTCCTGGAAATTCTCAGAGCTGAGGTCTTATCGTCATACTATCATTCTCAAGGGGAATAGTAAGAAAAAAGCAGGCTGCCTCTCCGTTCTCCGGAGACAGGTAGCTTTTGGAAAGGCTGCAGCATCTCTCTAGCAGACCTGCAGACAAGGGTTGCTTCCCTAACTTCCAAAACATGATGAATTCTGCTTTTCTGATGCAAGAGAACTGCACGGAGCAGTGTTTCCTATCTTAAGGCCTTGTGATAAATTCCTGTCAATGAGATATCATGTTTCATAATAAATAACAAGCAAAAATTGAATGCAAGTAGAAACAGTATGAGCATATGTTAGGCTTTTATAAAACATAATTTATTTCTTTTGTTGGCAGAAAAAAAACATATGGATTTTACAGGAGGAAAGCAAATGCCTGGGCCTCATGCTCTTACTCAGCTGACAGATAAATTGTTTGTCTGAAGGGAATAGACAGCTAAGTGGTTTCCAAACAAGCCTCTCTAGCCAGTTTGTTTAATACTGAGTGCTGCAGTTACCATGCAGTGTGCATGCACAAGCAGGAGGCTTCTCTTCCTATCAGAAGGAAATGACAGCCGCTCTGAACAGGGCACGGGGGTGCGGAGAGCCGGCAGCCGTTCAGGACCACCTCCTGACAGAGGACAGCAATAGCACTATTGGGAAAAGCCTCTGTGGAAAGAAGCTGCAACTTTCTGCAGATCAAGAAGGGGAGTGTGCAGACTCCTCCGCACAGAGCCTGTAGTGGTGCCTCGTGGCCACCTTTCCCTGCATACAGCCGTGTCCTGCTCTGGGGGAACCACGGCTGCGGATGGGAGAGCTGTGAATTTGCTCAAGCCTGGATGCAGTGGCAGTTGGTTTTGGAGCTTTTACCCTCTCTTGTTAGCTGAGGCCCAGCCCAGCTGAGGTGTCCACCTCAGATCTGTGACCCTCTGAGAAATACACTGATGGGAAATTGATTTTACAACTTTAATCTAGACTGCTGTAGACAAGTGCCCATATCAAAGGCCTGTCAGCCCCTCCTGCTTGTTTGGTTGGCATGAAGCGTGGATTCATCTGACAAGAAAGGTTTTTGCAGAGCAAAATAAAGCACACAAAGCACATCAAAGTGCCCCCTTTCACACATGACAAAACTCCTCTAGAGCAGAGAGAAGGTCAGAAGGAAGTGGTCATGCACTGAAAAAAAAGCAGGGAAAGCAAAGTTTCTACTCTTCTTAAATAAGTCTGTCCACCATCTAGCCCAGGGACACTAAGATCAATCCTGCCTGTGGCTTCCCAGTGGACCCACGAAACAAAAAGAAAAGACAGATTCTAGCAGCGGGCTGTAACGTGGACATTGTACTGCACAGGAAAAGTGAAGCAAGCCATGATGACTCTGAAACCCCAACACGCACAAGGTAGGGAACTTCTAAGCACCTAATCCAAAAGTTTAAAAATAATACCCCAGAGGAGAACATCTATGAACATCATAGTTTTGTATCTGTAAGGCAAATCCCTCTTTGACCTTCCTTTTTCACACAGCAACTCACACTGCATCAGCACCTCTGGAAACCCACGCAAATCTTGCATGTGTTGGCACCCTGGCACAGGGCAGTGGAAAAGGTAGCTTGAGTCACACCTTGCAGACCTAACGGAGTCAGGCTTAACAGAGATAGGTAAAGTGTACATTACTCTCTCTCACTGCATGCACACCTTTCCTAGAACATATGTTTACTTGCTGAGGCTCTGCTGCCTCCATGCAGCACGAGCCAACCAAGTAAATTGACTACTCTGCACTGAAGACTACTGCTGTTATGGATAATCACTCTGCCTTGGGAAAGCAATTCTGGCAGACTGCCTCCATGTAATTAAGAGCTACTAGACATGACTGTGCATAAGTGAAGAATGATATACAACTCAACAGTGATGTCTGTGCTAATTTTGCCTTTTACAACGATGCTGCTGCTTGCACACACACAAGCCATATGCCCTCTATCACCCCACAGCCTAACCTGCCGTGCTCCTGCCTCTCCTCCTTCCACCCCTTCTGAAGCACACCTTTCACACTAGGCCGATACATAATCCATACTTCTCAGAAGTCATTAGCACACCGCTTGCCCTTTTCTCCCCTTTTCTCTCTACTAGCTCACTGATCTTGCCAGCTGGTACCATGTTTCCACACTGCTGTACCCCAGGATATACAGAAGCCAGTAAAGTGGGGATAAAGACCTTAGTAAGATCACAGCAGCACAAGTGCAATGCACTGACCGCTGATTTCCAGGCTTAGGTCTCACACGGGGACTCAGTCCGTCTGGGAACAGGACAGTGAGGGGCAGACACGTGACATCACCTAAACAAAATAAGCAAGTGCTGGTGGTATGTTTGTCACCTGGACAGAAATGATTACATACATTTTCGTATTTCTATCTTGCTTTCCTTGTCATGTCCCACTTCTTTAAAGTTGTCCTCTGCTTAGCTTGAGAAGTCTCTGAAGCGGGGCCTTAAGCCACTCTTCTTTTCTTGATGTCTCTGCAACCACAGAGCTGCACTGTAACACATGTATGTATGCTGTACCTAGAACAACTCACTGTAGAGAAAACTAGCTCAAGTCAATAACAAGCATCAACATATGCCACTTGTAATAATGTTCAAGAAATTCTGAACATACAGGATACACAAGAACACCTGCTCCACAATAAGGGCATGTCTAGGAGTAATTCCAGCAGACGTCCAACCTGTCTGTGTGACTGCCCAAACCAGACTCGGGGCTTTGTTCATTCTCCCCCTTTCCCAAATGAAAAAGAAAAGGAAACTGTGACAGGGCTCATCACCAACAGTCAGTCTCAACCTGATTCACTTGATGCATATCTAATCTTACTGCACTTGCTACCATCTAAAATTTAATTCAGGCTCTCATTATGTGGAAGTCTCTCATGAACTCTCTTCACAACATCAGCTGAAAGAAATTAACCAGTCATCTACAATAATCACTTCCACTCCAGTATTAAACAGCTTTCACTCAGAAGCACAATCAGTAAGATAACCAGAAATTCAATAAAGCTAAAACATACAAATATTTTCATTTAATCGCACAAACAAAAAAAAAGTTCATTCAACTTTCCACAATGTATGCTATATTAAATCAGTCACCTCTTTCTATCAAGTCCTTCTGTGGCAACTAATGGGTTTTACAGATACTCATTTTGGGGAAAAAAAAAGAGTAACACTGCCACAAGACATTTTAGTCCATAGAAGTGAGGACTGTTTTCTGCTCTACAGCAGAACTGTATGCCACGAGTAAATCCTGTAGGAGGGCAGCTCTGAAGCTACACGAGTGAGATGGCTCTGGCTGACTTAGGCTATTTGTTCATCCTCAAAATATTTTAGCACTACCTAAAAATACTTTCAGCCTTTTCCATTTTCGATCCCCCAAAGCTCGTTTCTTGCCCATTCTCTTTGCCTTCAGGAGTTAATTTTTTGGATTACCTTTACACATTCATGAATTTGCTTTGTGGAGAGCTTTTGCTGCTGTAAAGCTGCCTCCTGTTATCATAAATCAAACTGATTTTTTTTTTATCCCCAGGTGCATTCGTTATAACTAACCTTACGCACTCCAGCCTAGGACCTGTTCCTGTTCAGTTTCAAACCTTTCCTTTGCCATGCTGCAAACAGCATGGCATTCTCAGTGTTTTCTAAACTGGATTTTCCCCACGCGCCTCATTACAAGAGCTGCTCCCACCTCGTTACAATTATCAGACACATTGGGAGCAATGCTGTGGCAGAAGTCGCATACATGGTGCAAGTCACGTGCGCGTTGAGGAGCAGGTCCTTCTGCTCCATGTCCACAAAGATCGTGGTATTTTGTGTATGCTGTGTCAGTTTGATAAAAACACCTAGCTTTTCAGTTGAAATTGAAAACACTGATACAACTTCCTCAGTTGTGCTTACATTTTGCAGCCTAAGGACTAGTGAGAAGCCTTTAAATCATCTCATTTGGTAACACTGCACAGAAATTGCCTGAAATACAAAACAAAAAAGCGGACCTTACACGAACACTGAAGAAACGAGATCCATTCAGCCACCTCCATGTCTTGAGACCTCTCCTTAAGAGAGGGCCTTTGCTCTGCCCACACAACCATTGCTCAGGATGTTTTCCCCTGTTCTTTTCACTGAACACTCCTAAGGTTACCACACGAGTGAGATGGAGTTAACGTGTTGGCTCACTCCTCCTTCATGATGTGAAGGCAAAGTAAGCTCTTCCAACAGAATCTATAGCCACAAATAAAAAAATAAAAAAATAAAAAAAAAATCAAGAATCGATTCACTGTGCATAATTTATTAACTCTGCTTTTCTCTCAGAGTCCACATTTTTCAAGGCATGTGATAGAAAAGATGCTGCACACGCACTTTAGTTAGCTTCTAGAAAACCCTGGATGTTCTAAAATCTGGTCTTGACATGACCAAGGCTAGATGACACGGGCACTCCGACTCGGTCTTCCTCACTGTAAAATTCTCATGCTGTTATCTAGAGGACCTGAGTTACAAGACTGTACGGGAAACCATTTATTCGTTACAGAGACAAGCATTCACATAGCTATCAAAATTTTTTGCCTAGAAATTTATCAGTTCATTTTGCTAATTCCTAAGATGAGTTGTCCTCATCTAGGCTGGGGAAAAGTACCAGCCAGAAGCAATTTCCTGTCGTATTTGCTTACAACTGAACAGATGGAAATCTGCAAAACGCTCTGCAAACACTGGAGAGCTAAGATTTACAACATGCCTTTCAGACTGACTTCATTACACATTATTAAATTTGTCACACGCTCTCAGCCCCTGTCCCTTTCTAGAACACATGGCAATTGTTAATTACAAAAATGCAAACGGCACCAGCTCCAGTGCAACCTAAATGGCAATTAGCATAATGAGGGAGGTCCGGAATCCAACTCCCAGTGCAGGCACAATGCCGTCCCCTTCACTGCCCAGCGAAAATTACCCTGCCCTTGCTGTGCTCATCTGCTGCAGTCACCTAATTCCTTATTTGGCCAGAGCTCACTGCGTAGAGGTTTTGGCTTTAAAGCCAAAATCCTTCCTCCTTTTTTCTTTCATTCTTGCTTGAGAAATCAGCCAGACCGTATGTATGGCAGTTGGCAGCCTTCAACAATGGTTAACTTCACAAAAACGCTGTGGCACCTCCACTATGCTACAATACTACAAAAAAAATTACAAGTATAAATTGTAGATTTGAAGAAGTTAATTGGATTAGCCCTCTTTTTCTTGTTACAGTAATCTCAGTAATGCAGTAAAGCATATAAGCATTTCAGTCATACTGATATACACAGAAAGATTAATTTCTCAGTCAGGTAAGATTCATTTTACAGACAAGGGTCTTTGATCTGGGAACAAGCTGCAGCTATCAGTATTATCAAACTGCAGCAAAATAGCCCATACCTCTGCCCTGCTACGAATGGAAAACTGAGACATGCCACGTGTGACCAAGCCACGGTACTCTGAGACACTGAGCACAGCCTTGGTTTTTTCCCTGTGTAAGATGAATACAGCACCTGTCAGGATTTTAAACATCAGGGAATTAATGTCAGCAGTCCAATGTTGCAGAGTTTTCATCATGGGTTCTTTTGTTCTCACCACAGAACAAGTACTTGGCCAATAGTGGTGAGATGCCAATGGGAACTCCGGGAGTGTGCTTGAGTGATGACGGGATGGAAGAGATGCACTGTAGCTCCCCCAAGGGCTGTTTCAGGGAACACCAAGCAACTTGAAGAGCTGGCTAGCACCTGAGTCCAGAGAAGGCAGGAGACTGCTTTTTCCTGAATAAGTTAATCAAACAAAGATTTCATCGTGAGGATTATAAGGGTCCATCTCTGCTCTAACAAGGAAGTGGCACACTTGGGCCTCAGGAGAGCTGCATCCCTCCTGGTTCTCCCAGCAGGTGTACAATTCATCAATTACATCACGTTCCAGTACAACATAACAAAGGAATTTGCACTGGGGCCCAGAGGAGAGGATTTTAAGAAATTGATTAGGGAATTACCAGTCTCTGTTTACTTACAGAAGGTTGGCACCTTGTGTAAACAGCTGGAGGGCGTGCTGCCATACCCCCTATGTACACAAACAATTCACTTAGGTGGCTACACTGCTGAATGGATACAGAGAGAATTTATAGCTCAAAAACAAGGATACTGTGTAGATGCAGTTTAAAACAAAGAGCAGAGCTGCTGAAATATTCCTTGGGATCAAATATTTACCCCGTGAGAGGCAAACCTTGCACAGCAGTGCCCTCTCCAGCCCAGTTCCACAATACAAAGACTTGACATAATCTGTTCTTTAAGCAAACAAACCCAGCTCATTCAACCTCTCCTTGTGGTATTTTCAAACCTGAATTTTCATAGTTTATCTGGACTGGATGACCTGGATAACCTACCCAGCTGATCTTTGATTCACTTAGGCTGCTCTGTCACGTACAAGCTGTGGGGACAGCCTAAGGATGAAGAACACAGATACTGCCTAGCACAGATCTCTCTCTCTGCAGAAACACCAGGAAACTTCACCATCTCAGATCAAACCAGAAAATAATGCCACAGTGTAACTTTCACACGCACACTGAGAACTCAGAGTGACCAGCTTTGCAATCCTTAGATTTAATCCTTAATCCAGACCTGTTTCTTGCTCTGTCTTGGTCATGTTATGCCATGACCAGGAGCTCATGACTTCTCAAAAATAAAATTAAAAGAAATAAATAAACCCTGGCCATGGGGCTCCCGAAGGAGGACCTAGCTGTGAGAGTGAGGATGCACAGGACACCGCCGGGACACCTGGGGACGGGTGCTGGGAAGGCAAAGAGAAGGGCCACTGCAGGAAGCAGAGGGGACCGAAAATTTTTTTTCTACTGGTCACAGAGGACCCAGAGATGACTCTGAAGGCCTGGAGACAGTCAAGTCCTGCGCTGCCTTCAGCAGCCTTGGGCACTCACAGTGCTCCTCCAAACCACCCAAACGCCTGTCCAGGCTCCTGCAGAGGGACGTGCCAGAAGATGGTGTGGAGAACAAGGAAGGTGCAGGAGCGCTGCAGCAGCAGGGGTAAGCAGCACTGGAGTGCCTGCAAGCCGGCCTCCGCACAGGAAAAGGGAGATGGGGCCGGAAGCACTGTGAAGCCACTCAGCTCTCGCTTTCTGTTGTTTCCCAGACACCGTGTGCTACAAGAAAAAGCTGTGCAGTTTTATGACATGAGTTCTATAGTCAGTAATTCCCATTCTCCTATTTGAAAACTTCTAGGTCAACAATAAACTTCACCTTTCCATTTGCAATTTCTCTCTTAACAAGAAATGGATCAGAGATTTATTACCACCAAGTAGGGAGGAGCAGGAACTTGAAAGATAGAGCTTCAGATCATGCCTTGCTACTGCAGAGATCACATTTTGAAGCAGAACAAACTTGATGGTATTAAATATAATCTTCTTCCTTGTGGACATGAATCACGGAGCGAGGGATTACAGAATAATAATGTTGCTGCTTCTTCCTCAGGGCATTTTGCTTTACACTTGATGGCTAGCCTGCTCTACCAGCCCTTTACAAAGATGCACTTCTTCCAGAAACAAGAAATGAACTCTCCTTCACCTGCCCTAATCTTGGAAACAGTGTTTCCTCACATGCAAGCTGTAACTTGCATTCCCCTTCACACATACAGATATGGGCAAAGTAGATACTTGTGCGCATAGCTGTGTAGGTGTGCACATACAGATACCCATACACAGATGCACAGCGATGTACACACGCCCATAGGGAGAGTAAGCTAATCACTCCTTCTCTGAAACCAGTCAGGACTGCTGAACACAACAAAACTCAACAGAGTATGAAACGGAGACTTGGGGTCCAGCAAGCTGATCTGAATAAACAGAAAATGAGGGAGAAAAAGTTGCCCTGCAGTACTCACCTAAGCCATTACAGAAAGCACCAGTGAGTCGCTCCTGTTTGTTTCAGCGCGGTGTGTGGACAGGTTTGTTATTTAGCCAACACAAGGACAAAAATCAACTCAAAGCACCATACCGACCCTATTTTAAGCTGTGATACTTTCAATCATAACAGAACACTTTTGAACAGTTTTAAAAATCTTTATTTTCCAGAGGCGGCAGAAAATGTTAGCACAGTTCTGTGAACAGCAACTTTCCCACCCTCCGAAGAAGGCCTTTCCAGCACATTGTTATCAACACCGCGCTGTACCACACACCATCATGCATACAGAGTGCTTGCCATCATCCAAAAACCCGTTCAGAAAAGCCTAGTAGGAAGCAGACAGCTCCACAGCACCCTCCTCTACAGGTGGGTTGTGCACTGCATCTGGGTTGGAGGCCCACTGGATGTCCTCCTCCTGGGGCTCCCAGCAGCTAAATGCACCTCGCTCATCTGTGCTTTCATGACATCAGCTCTAACAAATAGTTTCTGAAGTGGCACCTTATAGAGCGAGTGCCTGTCTTACTGGGATCAGAATGCACAATCACCTGCAGAAAGATGCAGGTGTACGCATGTATCTACACACGCATCTATTTTCAACCAGAGCCGACATGAAATTTCTGCTTTTCTTGGTTGTGCTTTGTCTTTCAGCCACTGTTCAGCAAAAGGAGGATGACTGAGAAGTGCTCTCGGCTTCACCCCGTTTGAAAAGCAGCACAGGGCAGCAAGCACCTCATAGAAGCATTCTGCAAACATCCAAGTCCTATATCCTGCACTGGGAGAGCACAGCAGCTATCTGTGCCTGGAGAATCTGCGTATGGTTTGTAGTCACCTTGTAGCTTTCCTCCCCACATTTCTGCTTGACAGCACAAGAACAACGTCTGAATATTACAAAAAATCGGGCTTAAGCTTTTCCAACCTCAGCCTTTTTCTAGGTTTAACTTTTTTTTCCAGTGAACCAAACCCCAAAACATCACAAGATCAAACATGAAACCCAAACTGATTTCAGCTGGTGCCACCTACACTGTCCGCTCTTTAACTGACAAATTGCCACTCAACAAAAACTATGCAGAGAAATATTTGTAGCAATGCCAAGCAGATCAGAGGTGCTGGACAGGGACAGGAGAGAAGCCGTGCTATCAGCTGCGTACGGCCCATGGCTGAAGCAAACCATCCTCTCCCTGCACCTTTCCGCAGCAGCCTCTGGTTCCCCTCTGCGAACACCAACTGGAGGCTTTGCCTTCCGCTTTGGTGAGTGGGGAAACAACTCAGGCTCTGTGGTGCAGAAGGAATGGTAAAGGCCTCTTTCCATGCACTTCAGGGAGGGGAAGATTGGCTGCAGGTGTCCCACAGCTGTACACAATACCTTTGTTTCACTGGAACACCATTGTAAACCTGTTGCTTAGATGTACCTGTGGCAATGATTTTTAATTCAGAGGACTTTGGGAACATCCTTGCACCCGATCCTCATGTATAATCCCATGTAAGGTGGCTTGGTTAGCGTTTAAGGTGCTTTTGAGAAACAAGATGTATGTGTGGAAAAGCTGAGCTACCACAAAAACTCTGAGAGTTGGAAACTGAAAAGGAAAATATTCCACTGATTACTGAAGTCATAAGGGATATGTCAGTGAAACTGAGGGCTTGAAATCTCCCTCAGGCCCTACTAAAAATGCTAAGCTATGAGCAGCTTGACACAAGGTGATGCAAGGAACTGGGGTGTGAAACCAACAGCCATGCTGGCGACAGGTTCAGCTGACCACAGCAGAGAAGATTTTCTCTTACATTTGAAATACTGTACGCAGTAGCAACAGGCAGAAGCATAAAAATCTCTATGCCAGACAAATTCAAAGCCTGCGGAGTGAGGCCAGCTGAAAGATCTCTTCCAGAATCCCCCTGTTCCAAGCTCACACGTGCCCAGCTCAGATGAGTTTCTGTGTCTGCACCACAGCTGCCAAGAGACTGGCTGGGCATTCTTTTCTTCAGAAGAAGAAGGGAAGCTGGAAGACTTGCTCAAGCAATGGTGGTGGAAGTCAGATACAATGTCTCTTACTACTCATTGCATGATTTGAATTCATTTATAATAAAGAAATTATGTATCATAGAATTGTTTGAGTTGGAAGGAGCCTTTGAAGGCCATCTGGCCCAACTCCCCTGCTACGGACAGGGACACCTACAGCTAGATCAGGGTGCTCAGAGCCCCGTCCAGCCTGACCCTGAGTGTCTCCAGCGAGGGGGCACCCACCACCTCTGTAAGATCTACACAAGATCATTTATGTTAAACTGCAACTTAAAGCATACATGTCACATGGATTAGCCTAGTGCTTCTACATCGAGAATATCTGGTACCTCAGCTAAAACAAACACTGTGAATCTCAGCAGACCAGGTCTCAAAGACAACCGCATCCTCGCTGCCTTCAGGCCAGGACCCAGTTACTCTGCTCTTGCAGAGCTGCCAGTAACCTTACTGACACGAAGACTCCGATGAAGACAATACCCCACCAGCGCAAGGAGACATCTTCCAGCACGTACGCTGCCTTTAGAAGCAGCCAGGCGTCTTCTTGTTTCAACAAAACAATTTCTGAAAGGAAATTCCTTGGATGAGGCCCAGACAACGGCCACCTCAGCAATCCTCCCATTTGCTACTATTTTTATTTGATAAGCAGACCTTTATGCTCAGGTCGAAGGAGCTGAGAAGTGATCAGCAGTGACTCCTGGTTTCAAGGCAAGAGCCCCTCACAGCCAGGCTGGCTCTCGCTTGCACTTGTTTGTTAGCAGTAGTGTAGATGTTTTCAATTAGTTGAAAAGCAAAGCCTCCAGAGAGTGTGTCTTTAGCCCAAATAAAACTTCTCTTGAGTATCAACTTTTTATTTTCCTGAGTCAGGAAAGTAGTTGAGACAGCTGCTGCACACAGGTGGTACTCCATGAGGTGAATTACACTGAGCTTTTATGGGTGGCCCGAGACTCCAACTCTCTGAACAATTAATTCTACCCCTACAGCTTTGACCTATCAACACTTTTTATCACTGCAAGAACTCTTTATCAAATCCTCATGTGCAGGTGCAACATAAGCACCTTAGGGAGAGCACAGGGCCTGCAGCAGGAACAGCTGGGAACAAACTATAGAAGAAAAAGGGGCAACAGAAAGAGAAGCAGCAGACAAAACTATCCAGGTCTAAAGGAAAAAAATAAATAAAATCACTGCTATTGCCTCCCCTGTGCTTAAAAACATGTAAACCTCTCTCACCAGTGGGGTTCTTGCTCTCAAACCAGCTATACAGAAAGAAAACCTCTACCAAAATCTTGGTTAATGGGTCTTCACATACAAGCTGCTTAGGCACCATCTCAGTGTTTACATCAGTGTTTACAGCTGTGTTTACATCAATGAGCCCTTCCCAGTGAGAGTGGTGCAACCAACACCTGCACACTCCTTTCCTCTGCCCAGTCGTTACCAGGCCCAGCTAAACCAGTAGAAGAACCACAGCTGGTAGCTGAGGTGGGGAGAGGCTGGTGAAGAGCCCTTCCTCCAGCTCCACGCTTTGCAGGAGGCTGTCCCTCTGTGCAGCCAGCTCTGAGCTGCACCACAACGGGCAGCACATTATGGGGTGGGCAGCAGCATGTGTGCTCTGGGGACCTTAACATTGGAGCCACAGAAAGATGTTTGCTGGAAGAAGTTCTTACTATAGTATGCCAAAAACAGGGAGAAGTACTCTCAATGAGTATCCTGCACAAAAAACCCCCACTCAACAACAACAAAGAAAAACCAAAAAAAAACCCCACAGGTCAGTGGGATTTTTCGTTCTTTTTTGGGGAGTAAGAACCAAGTTCCCCAGGACTTAGGCTTTGCTACTGTGTGAGCTTCCTCTGCTGTTTAAACATAGAACCTCCATGACAACTGAATTGTAAACGTGACAGTGCTGCAAAACTGGCCCTTCTGTATAGAAGAGTAAACCTGTTATCTGCCTCACGTTCCTCCAGCCCTGACAGCAGCTACACACAGTGCTGGGTACGTCTCCAGCGGTGCAAGGCGAGGTTTACATGACTTACCAAAAGGCAAGCAGTACATCAGCATGAGCAGCAGTGAGTGGGATGCTCTCCTGCTTAGAAGACAAATTGGATCACCCCTGTAGGCAAAGGGAAAGAAGCAAGTGTTACTCAAACAACTCGCAGATCAGCAAGGTAGTTTAGCTAATACCCTCATCTTTTGGATACAGAGAAAACAGGCATTTTTAAAAAATATTCAAAACAGCAATGATTTTTACTAACATGTTACAGTCAGGAGCCTCATACATCCTCACGTGCTGATGGATTTGACCAAGGAAGCTATTTCAGGTTCTCACATTTCCTCCAAACACTTGGAAATGCCATTTTTTAACCAAAGCCCTTTCCATTCTCTTTTAAGAAAAGCCACCACTGGCAATGACCACCAAGTAATGAAAGATTTTGGTAAGGTTAAGGCAGCTGTTTCCTTAGTACACAGAGCTTATTCTGGAACTGGGCAGCAGCCTTGCCTCTCTCCCCACAAGGAAAGTTATGCTCTTCTATTAACACACAAGCACCAAAAAAAGGAATCTCCTGTCGAAGACCAGAACTATCTGCCTGCCTGTAATACAGTGAGAACTGGCCACAGACCCCAGGCACCAGCGTGGGTTTGAACTCCGCAGATGATATGAAGAGCAATAAGCCACCCTGTCCTGCACTCGGAAGGCATCACAGAACCACAGAGAAAAAACAAGCAACGCGTCGGGAAACACTCATGCTTTTAGGCTCTCTAGTATTGCCATAAGCAGTGCTAACCAAAACCCAGCTTCTTCGTGAATGTTAAATGTTCATAAACTCAAATGATGAAGTCCCTGTGTCCGTGTCCATCCTGGGGCTCCACACCAGGCCCTCACTCTGCCCATCCCTGGCCGAGAGCCTCTCTGCCCCAAGGCAGACACCCAGACACCCCTCCTGCCCCCGGGTGACACCGCTGTGTTTGCTGTGAGTTCACAGGCGCCAGGCGCAGGGACAGACCGTGGGAGCGAGGTGGGTACCAGCTGGGTGCTGGTACAGCCTGCGCCTGCTTCTTCCTCACTGCCAGCTTCTCATCCCCTGCCGTGCCTATCTCTGGATTTATGCCTCCTTTCTATCACCAGAGGGCACCCTTCGCCTCATGACCGTCAGTTTCCTCACGGCAAAAACGTTCTTGGAATTAGGCAGCCAAGCTCCTGCAGGGAGGGGGCAGCGGAGGCAGAGGCGCTGGAAGGGGCCCGCACCTGCACCGGCACCGAGCTCTGCCCAGCAGCCACCGAGTGGTCCTGGAGAAAGCAGCTGAACTGCGGAGGCTAATGACATCTCTCTAACAAATTGCATCCAAGCAACAGAATTACCAGCTAATAGAAGGGAGAAACAGTAACCTTAGTGCAACCAACACTGAATTTGTACCTGAGGCAGGGCAGGGTGGGTGTTACAGTGGGTAAGCCTGTGAGCTTCTTGCACTGAATGAGAGCAAGCAGCCAGCCGGACACACGGAGAATCTCGGGGATTTCAGGCAGGCTGGGCTCAGCCAAAGCTCCCCCCTTTTCCCCTTTCCTTGAGCACAGCCGAGCCCCGCAGCGGGTGTTAGAGCACCAAAGCACAGGGAGCTGCTGAAGCCCTGCAAGGGGCCAAACTCAGAACCGTAGAGTGCGGGTGTTTTAGCCCAGCTCTGATCCCTGTGGGCTGTCTCACTGTCCACGGTGCTTGAGGTGGGCCTCACACCAACCTGCCCTCAGCAGCCCGCTCCCCTGGCTGGGCAGACGGGGTGTTTCTGTCCAACAGGGTCTGCTCTCCTCCGGAGGTGACAACTGTGTTCCGCCAACTTAATCCAGACCGAGGGAAGCGGCACCAAGCAGATGGGCAGCTGTGCTCTGCAGTGAGGGAAGGGTGGCTGGGTCTCAGGCACAACCCTCTCCATTTTTGCCCAGATCTTGGGATAGCGTGAGGAAATACTGCGTTCCTTGCTCCAAAATTATTCCCCAGTTTTCAAGACTAAGGTCAGGTCTTCATCTTGGAAAGGAGAGGAACCAGGATGGGCTGGTTTGTGAGCCCTTAAGCAGTGCCAATGACACCCACAGGTTACTGAGGGGTTCAGGGTCTCGTTTGCAACGAAAAGCAGCCGAGCTGCCTTTCCCCCCCAGCACGGCCCAGCCGCTGCCTCTGAGCAGACAGGGCCTCCCCCCGCTGTGCTCCCCAGGGACTCAGAGACAGAGCAGTGAGAATTTCCATCTCTCTGACAAAGTCGGAGCTGAACTCCTGAGAGATGTAAGCCCCTCGGTGATTTCTGAATTCCCTCTGGAGAGCTGTGTGCAGGTTTGAGGCTAGACACCTCTGACAGCTCAGCAATTTGACTTCCCTGAGATGACAGAAGGTGTGGGAAGGAAAACTGAAGCCAGCACCAAAGCATGCTGCCATGAACTCATCCTCCCTTCCCATTTTTCCAAGGTGGCACAGCAATGGCCCTCTGTATCTCCTGAGTTCTCTACGGCTGAATGCTGCAGCACAGTTGTTTTTCCTCCTGGCACAGATGTGAGCATTTGTGGCTGACTTCTTATCTCCTGAGCTAGGGCGAAACCAAGCAGGAGAAAATCACACTCCTGAATACATCTGCAATGGGACACACAGTTTAATTTCTCACTGCTTAAGCAACTGCACGCCCATGCTCAGAGCGCTGGCTCCGAAGGCTGTGATGCTTCTTAAGTAAGATCTTTAGAGAAGAAAGGTCAAGGAAAATGGATTTGCACCATGTTATGATCAACGTACTTCGTGTGCAGTACAGTTTTAGGCAGCACTGAAGATGTAGAACACAGCGTGAGTAAAATGAGAGGACTTCTCCCGAAGATGGAAAGCAAGGAGGAGGCTGTGCAGAGAGCAGACACGAAGAGGTGAAATTAATGACAAAAAGTTAACGTTGTGGAAAGCTTAAAAAAAGGAATTTAAAATTAGATCCAGCTCTCTGCTCACTATCATGTTTCAAATTCCCTTGGAAATCAGGATAACCTGGGGCTCACTAAAACGGCTCAGTTACGAGAACAGGATTCTCTGATCTGCGTGGCAGTAAAGGAACCTCAAAGAGAAATACGACGCTGAAAAGAGGAAAGCATCTTTTCATAAAGCCCTCATGAAAATTCCACATGGCAAGAAAAAAGTGATCTTTTGGTGCAAGCTTCATACATCAAAGTCCCATTTCTCTGCATCCTTTGAAACACATTTGTCTCCTTCTCACAAGATCAAAACTCAACTTTATGGGAAAAGATTGTGCCTCTTGAAAGTAAGCAGATAAAAAGCGTGGGCTTTGCTCAAAGGAGAACGTTAGTGTTTTTTAATGGAAAATTTGAGTTGAGAAGTAGCGAGCAACGCTGTGCCCGGGCACTCTCACACGCAGACAGGCTTTCTTGTTGCTCTAGGCAGCAGTGGAGCTCGGATTTACCAGGAGCTGTGGGCCCCTCTTTAGTAACAAAGAGCCAGCAAGCCTCTGGCAGGCAGCGATGGCAGCAGCAGGTGAGCTGCAGCAGCTCCCCGTGCTGCAGAAGAGGAAGTGCATGGGTGGAGCTCAAACACCAATCCTTACGGCCCTGAGCACCTCCTTACATGCACATCACAGGGCTGAGGGAGCTGGGAAGGACATGTAGGACGGCTGTGCCCGAGCCAGACTCTCCTTCAGGCTGGTGTCCCGAGCACATGCATCCGTAACCATGATAACCATGATAACCGGGACAGCCACACCACCTCACTCACAACTTTGTCCTCGTCGTGTGACAACCCGTGTTGCCTCCAGGAGGGAAACCTCTGAGACCCGGTGCAAAGCCGCCGGGCGGACGGGGCCAGTGGGGAACGACTCAGCAGGCAAAAGCCGCTTTTCCCTTCGGGAGCCGGAGTCCCCTTCCTTGTCTCCCTCTTGAAATCAGCAGCTAGAGATAAGAGCCAGGGTCTGCACACTGCGTGCAAAACCTTGCTAAGCAGGGAATGATAGTTCCAAAGCAAATTGCTTTGCACAGCAGCCACAAGAAGGGTGCCTACTTATTTTCTTCCAAACCTGCAGTTCACCATTTCCCACACTAATATTGCCTGATGGTCTCACCAGGTCAGCCTGCCCAGGGCCCACCCAACCTGGCCTCAAGCACCCCCAGGGATGGGACACCCACAGCTCTCTGGGCAGCTGTGCCAGTGCCTCACCTCCCTCTGAGTAAAGAATTTCTTCCAACCCAAGCCTTCCCTCTTCCCCTTTACAGCCATCACCCCATGTTCTACCACCACATGCGCTTGCAGAGAAGTGAGGTCCATCTCCAGGCAGATCGCCTGACCTACCACCCTGCTGAAGAGAAAACGCTCATAAAAACAAAGCTTAGTTCCACCCTGAAGGGACTCAAACTGCCGCCAGCACCGAGCACGCCTTTTAGCGCCCGGCTGCCGGGAGCTTTGCTACTGGCGTCTGTGAGCAACGCCCTCAGCTGAAAGGAGCAGCAACAGAACGGCGCCAGCCCTACCTTCAGCTGCGGCCTCGACGGCGCCTCATCCTGACAGGGAGCAGGAGTCTGCGCAGGGCACACACAGCCGCGCTGTGCATGAGGGGGGGTCTATCCACAGCCAGCATGTCCGATCCGCGGCCGCCCCCGCTCCGTCATGGCGGCGGCTTTCCCCGCCCGGCGGCGCGGCCCGGCCCGGGCGCGCGCACCTCTGTGTGAGGGCGGCCTCTCGCGCCGCCGCAGGCGCGCGGCCGCGTGGGAGCCCGCGTGCGGGGCACGTGGCGCGCGCGTGCCGCGCTCCCTGAGCAGCTGCAGCTGCTGCGGCATGTGCTCCTCCCCGCCCAGCCGCCGCTCGACAGAAGCAGAGTGAGGAACAGGGGAAAACAAGGAGTGCTTCCTAACGACAAAGCAGTGGAAGAGAAACAAGTCTGTCATCTCAACAAATTTTTTAAAGAGGTTAAACTCAAACGGATTCTGTTATAGTTCTGTTCCATGGTAGCAAAAACAAAAATAAATCAAAACCACTTACTGAGGGTGAGTTTATTAAGCAGTGTTTGGAAAGCATGGCAGATGTAATTCATCCTCATAAAACACCAGATTTTTCTAACATCAGCTTGTCTCACCAAGCTATAGCCAGGAGAACTAAAGAAATAGGAAAAATTTATCGAAAGAAATTTGGAGAGTTAAGCTGCTAATGTCAAGTTCTGTGCTCTGGCAATAGATGAAAGCACTGATGCTACAGACCGGGCTCAACTTGCCGTTGTCATTAGAGCTGCTGATAACGAGTACAATGTCACTGCAGAAATGGCTTCTTCGGACCATTAAAAGACACAGCTACATCTCTTGATTTGTATGAAGCATTAAAAATTACATTAAAGCCATTTTCTTTAAGCTTTGCCAGCATACCTGGTACAGCTCCTGATGGCGCCTCGGTGATGGTTGGTGGAAAGGAGAGATTTATAGAATTCATAGAGGACGATGCAATTGCTGCCAGCCACTCACATGTGATAAAATATCACTGCATCGTGCGTCAAGAAAACTTAAGCACGACAGCTTTAACACTGGATACTGTTGTGCAAATCACAAAGCAGAGAATTTCATGAGGTCCAAGGGACTGAACCATCGCCAGTTCCAGGAGTTCCTTCATAGCACGGGTGCTGATTATGGGGACATCATTTACTTGTCTGAAGCAAGGTGGCTAAGTCGGGGTAAATGCTAAAATGATTTTATCATTTGCAAAATGAAATCAAGCCGTTTATGGAATCAAGAAGATTTGTGCCAGAACTTGAAGATGAAAAATGGTTCCGAGATTTAGCATTTTTGGTGGATTTGACCACTCATTTAAATGAATTAAATATGCATCTTCAAGGTGAAAATCAAATTATCTAAGCTGTGTTTCAAAGCATAACAGCGTTCAAAGTGAAACTTCAATTATGCAAGATCAAGTTATAGAGAATAATTCCATGCATTTTGATAAATTGGATAAATACAGTCCTGCGAAAAGCAAAAAAAATGCCGCCTTGCTTTCTGTTTTGATAAAGGAATTTGAAAATAGGTTTCAAGATTTCTGAAAATATAAATTCTTTGGTATATTTGCGACTTCATTTTCAGTTGACATAAATACATTACCTGCAAACTCTGAAATGGAACATACTGAGTTGCAATCAGACAGTCAACTCAAAGAAAAATGTGACCATGTCTCCCTGCTGGGCTTTCAGAAGACCTCTTACCAGAGCAATATCCCTCCCTTCACACTCACGCCTTATTCACATCACCGCTTCCTTCTTAGCAGTACGTACGTTTGTCAACAACTGCTTTCAAGGAGGAAGCACAGGAAGAGTAAAATTCCATCAAAAGTCTCTGACGAACACCTTGAGAGACCAATGCGGCCCAGGCAAGCCAGAAGGTTGGAGATCCACGCTCTGGAGGCTTCCATTCGCTACCTCACTTTGTAGCAGTGTGCCCTACACAGTAATGCTGAAGGAGTTACTTTCCTTCTTCCTTGTAACTCAACAGGCTTGGGTTCTGCCCACCAAGAAAGCAACGAGGCTGGCTTCATTCTTTTGATAAATAGCAAGGTGTCACCACAACTGATGGAGTGTTTCCAGAGGCTAGCGTAGGCTACCAAAACTTGGTAGAGCCAGTGTACAGAAACCCGTGGTACCTCTGGGTCTTGGATCAGGTCCAGTGACCTTTGTGGCTTATTACTGCCACACTAGCTAACCTTTAACCGTGTGCATAGCACCCACTCCCCAGCCACCATATGTACTTTGCTCTATAAACAGTCTCTGTTTGGATTGCCTCTGCAAATGAGCGCTGGAGATGGACATGTCTGCACACAGAGAGCAGTGAAAACGTTACTGTTCTTGGAAAGATCTGAACACAACATCGAACAAAGGAGTCTTCATGTAAAAAGTGATTTTATTTTATACTTTCTCCAGAGTTCATAGTGAAAGTTTCCCGTTACTGAAAGGAAACAAATACAAAATAGGCAAGCTTATACATCAGTAGTGAGACGTGCCCTTCACAGTGTTGCTGCAGTCTGTCCTTGCGAACTCGACCACGGTGCGAGCTTTTCATCTTTGCAACGACAGTGAAAAGTGTATTGATTAAAGAGCGCTGAGAGGAAAACAGGAAAAGGACAAGATGGCCACAGATGCAAAATAAATTAAAAGTATCTGTAAAAGTTTCTTTCCATATACAAAATAACCTTTTTTTTTTTTTGCTATTTTTTTAAATTGACATTGTCTGTACAAACATTAACTTCTTTTAAAAAGAAATCATTTACAAAGGCTGTTTTTACAAGGAGGAATGGGTTGCTAAACAAGAAGTCCATCTCCTGCAAACTAGTGAGCACCTCCTCAGAGATGAACATCCAGAGCTTTTGGGCCAGTCCTGCGCCAGAGCAGAGTGATCCACAGCCCCACGGGCACGTGCAGTGTGCTCTGCTCCTTGTGAGTTCAGAGCCCCCAAACAAAGGAACAGATGCAGCCCACCTCATAGCCCTGTTCAGGGGAACATGGTTCTCATAGGCAACTGCCCAGGGCCAAGGTATCACATTGCAGGATAAACACGTTTTATTTTGCACCCTACGTTTTGCACACTCACCATGAGGTTCCCTGTTCAGTCTTAGAGTGGGATCTTCAAGAGCTTTCTGCAGCAGCTGCTCACAGCCCACTCCTCGCTGGGGGCTTTGCTCCCAGAGCAGTCCTGGGCAGGCTGAGGCCAGTGCTGAGCCCTTTGGGACAGCCTAGCTGGAGAGAGAGCTTGAAGAGCTCGAGACATTTCCTTGGCCATCTTTCGAGCCAGCCGCAACAATAATGCGCAGGCATCAGATACTATATGGTTAGATGGGAAGCAGAGCCATTTATCAAGTAATAGTATTTCAAAAACAGACTATGTGGCAAAAGCCCCTCGTGCCGACTTAAGACTAAAATGGTGGCTAATAACATTAGTCAGACATTATTGTGAAGTCTCCACTAATACAAAGTTATATACAGAAATCATTGCTTATGTGATTAATACATTACCAATGCAGGAAATGCCCTTATTTAGAAAGCTGCGTGTAAAATGCAAAAACAAGTCGTGTGCATAAAATGTCTCATGCATAAAATTCTGTATGTGAGAACTGAAGATAACACTCAGAGAAGAGCTGCAAGAGGCAGATCGAATTGTACTTGGAAGGTTGTACCTGTTCTGCGTTCCACAGCTAATGACAAAGACCAGGTGCATCCCCCTGAAAACCAAGCATACCCCATCTGTGCTCCTTGTCAGGTGATGCTTTTAAGGTCGTCTCCAGGCTGCCCTGTGACAGCACTGGACAGCGTTGCCTGTAGTCTTGGACTCGCCTTCAGTCGCCAAGAGTGACTCAGAGCACTGCTGTGCTGGGAAAACACCTACATTCAGTCAGTGCCTGTTTTGGAGAGCAGAAGTCGGGCAACCTGGCTGCCAACACCCTGTTGTGGTCTGGGCAGCCACTGTAATCCCAACACAAGGCGATGTGAGCAGAGATCCAGCCCTCAGCGCTGCTGAGCAGCTCCCACTTCTCTATGGAACACAAGACATGCACCTCAAGAGCATTTAGCCTGTACCAAATGGCAAAAATTACTGTAAAGGAAGCGAGTTTGGCAATAACGTGTTATGCATCATCAGTCACCTCACCCTGAACGTAGAAATGGTGCAAAGCCGAGGCTGCCTCGTCAAGCTGCATGAAATCTGCTTTGTACCAGCTCCCTACAAATTGCAGATGAGATTTGGTTGGCTTTGTTGTTTGAGCTGGTGTGCTTTTTAGCAGCAGCCATTATCATGCCTAATTGTATAAACAAGGTACTTGCAGCTATTACAAAATGCCTCTGCTCTTGCTTACAGTGCCTGCTGTCCTCAGAATGGGAGCCATCCTCCAGCTCAGCCCGTGGCAGCCCCACGTGCCCTGGTAATGCCAGGCCCAGCAGCGTGCCGACGGACCAACAGGTGAGCCCTGCACTGCAGACAGCTGTGTGCATCACTGCTTCCAACTGTCCTCAAAGTCATGGCACACACAGCTCAGCAGCACAGCCAGGCTCTATCTACACTGCCAGGACGCAGCAGTGAGAAGCTCTTCACAGGCAGCGGAAAGCTCTTTGTTGTCTGCAGCTGTCTGTCTCTGCAGCCAGAAAAAAAGCACCGATTTTTTTTCCTCCATTTGTAAGTCAATCTGATTTGCACACAGAATGTTTAAGTTTTCTCCTGCATATGGACATGGATCAAATGAACTTTGATCTAAGTGCACACAGCTTCACACTTATTGCTTGGTTTTGATGGCAGTTTTGCTCCTGTATGCTGAAGATGGCACTTGCTCTAAAACTGGAGACTTTTCTCTCGCAGATTCAGGGAACAGATCCTTCAAGGAAATATTCTGCTACAGAGTCCTGGACTCCTAACATACAGCCATCGGGTCTGATAGCTGTGATAGTGTTACTGTTGCTTAACTGCAGCTGATGAGAAGGTATCGGGCTGCTTCTTTGGGAATCTGACTGCAGGAGTGTTCTCTTCAAGCTGGGTAAGGGAAGGGCTGTGAGCCTAACCTGCATCTGGGACTAATCTGTGCTTTTTCTTTCTTCTTTTTGAAGTGAAACTTCTGTCTGCTTCCACTGAGACAGTCTGCAGTAAAAAGCGATGGCTGGAAGGATCCCTAGGTTATATGATCCACGTCCACACCTCTCACACCCATGCACATGACTCAGACTGGTAAACATGACAGTACCAGTGACCAAATACAAGAACCAACAATCGAGTGTTTAAATTAGCTTCAAACAGCTATGAAGCTGCAAGGAGGCATTTACACAAGAAAGCTTATCACCTTCAAAACATGGAAGAATCACTGACTCCTAAGAAGAGAACTGAACTCTCCTCACCATGGGGAATTAATTTATTCCTTATGAATATATGCCCTTTCAGTCCACTAGAGTCAGTTCTGCAGATAACTTACCAAAAAGGTTGTTCAGTGTTTACTCTTAGCACAAACTAAAACACCGTTCTTGCCAGCCAGAAGTGCTTCAAAAAGCTTCATCCTCTACATAGGACATTGCTACCAATGGAAAGCTCCAAGTGTTTCTCTGACATTCACTCAAAAATGGAACCAACTTTTTGCAGCGGTGTCTATGTTTCATTAGATCCCTTTTTTGCTGCTTCCAGTTTCTCACATCAATTTTTCGCTTGGAAAGCATGTTTTGTATTTTTGTTGTGCAAAACTTGCTGGTAAGAAATCTTAAATTGACAGCACAGGTACAACAAATTTTCAGAGTAGAAACAACAAGAAAAAGAAAAGCTATTATTTGATTAATGTAACAATCAAAACTCACCAACCAGAGCCACTTTTGATAAAATAACTGTAGCGAAGGTCTACAGATAAGAATTACGCACCAAATAATTTCACGTTAGGAATCAACTACTATAATTTATTCATAGATTATTTGCAAATACGTTCTAGAATATTTGTTAAGAACAAGCCACTCAGCCGCCTCACTGAGCACGATGCTTTCATACCCTTAGTGTGCTGAGTTTCCTCAGTGGCATGAAAGAGAAGTCTTTGCGTTTGAGCTACCACAATTTCACATGCAGCCGTGATGTGTTTTGCATTCTTCACACCAAGGGCACTGACACCTAGTAACTGAGTTATGAAGAATATGTTCTCGAGAATGGATACACACATGCAGTCAGAGAGATGTCATACTGAGGAAATAAATGTCTAAATTGGATTACCTAAGGCTCTTAGAATGTCAGATTTGTTCACGTTTTCTTTCTTGCTGCGCTACTCAGTAACCTAGGGCAGAAAGCTTAGCTTTAAAATGAATAAAGTATATTTCTAGTCTCCCTCCCCATCAGTCACCAGAAGAAAGGAGTCAAAAATTAACAGCTACTGCTGTTTCCAAAGTCACGTACAAAAATAGATCAGAATGTCTTCTGACAGTCTCAAAAATCTTGAAGAGTCTTCTGTAAATTCCTCTTTCATCTCTCTGTTTCAGCAGGACCAGTCAGTCCCCATAGCCATGACTTACATCTTGGTCAAATTTAAAGATGAATGAAGTTCATATTCCCTTTCCTTAGAACTGCTATTCAGAATCCACTCCATTTTCTTTTTCTTTTTCTTTTTTGTTTGGATTTAATTACTTTTTTCTTTCTTACTTTTTTTCCTTTCTGAAGGAAATGCCTTGGCAGTGCAAACAAGAAGTAGAAACCATAAAAAGAATCCCATAGAATAGCAAGTGATCACCTTAGCATTTCAGAAGGGTCTTCTGAGATGTTATCTGCATGCACAAGATTCCACTGTCATGTTGGGATACACCTTAAGAACCACATTCTTATTTTCATCAAAGAACAAGATGCTGAGAGAAGACATTTTGTCAGGAACGCAGCAAGGCTCAGGAATACCTGGGACGACTCCAACAGCTCTCACTATACTCTGGATGGTGGCATGGTTGGATGGCTTCAAGGCCTGCAAGAGAAAGATAAAGCCAAAAATATAACTGCATATATGTTAAAAAGCACCTGTATATTCTAGAATAAAATTTGTTTTTTGAAGAAGGGACCTGCAGCTGATTGGTGTAAAATCCGGTGTGTGCAACCGCTTCCAGTTTTCTCCATACGTGCCCTGTGACAGCAGCCAAGAATGCAACACTGGTGTGGTTCTGCTGGCCGCTGGATGTCACTGCTGCTCC
This sequence comes from Penelope pileata, assembly GCA_013396635.1. Taxonomy (NCBI): domain Eukaryota; kingdom Metazoa; phylum Chordata; class Aves; order Galliformes; family Cracidae; genus Penelope; species Penelope pileata. The sequence goes on along the minus strand of WBMW01001490.1, from coordinate 738,968 downwards.
ACTGCTGCCAGCTGGAGCATCCTGCTGGGGACAGGGCCTCCAGCTCTCCGCGGGACATGCCTTCCCAGGAATACGCCCAGGCAGCAGACCTTGCACCGAGGTGCACCTATAGGTCAAGGTAGTCTCTTCTGATGTGAATTAAGTTTCATGTGGGCTGCAATTTAGTCATAAAACTCGAACAGCTGGGAGTGAGGCAGTCAACATGCTAGCAGGCTGATTCATTAGGGGAGCAAAATAAATATAACTTCTATGCCAGGAAGCTGTACTGATGGAATGTGAGTGCATCAGGAAAAACAAGAGCAGATAAAACATATACAGAGGAGTGTACAGAAATATGTTATGTCACGATGCTAATTGTTCCAGTTTGCTCTCTTCCATGCCAAATCACTTCTCATCTGTAATATACATCAGCAGCAGCATTGCTGAATAACTGAGCCCCCAAATCCCATCTCAGTTGTATCTCATATTACAGTGACACTTTGCTCCAAAGGACAAAGCTTCCTGGATTAATACTCACATAAATTGGAACATGTTTTTGTTTAATATAAATTAAATGATTCTGACCAGTGAGATAACTGTATTTGTTCAAAAACAAACAAAACCAACAACAAAAAACTCAGAATTTGAGTACATTCATCAAATGAAAAGTCAGTATGTTCAGAAAAATGAAAAATGAATGTAACTAATACATTAAATTTTACCTCCAAACCCCCCAAGCTCTTCCAAATCCAAGTATCTGTAGTAATGGCAGGTGAGCATGAAACATACGTAAGACAGCTTTTAGCCAAAGACCTTTGTTTTTGTAAGAGTGAAATTTTTACAATTCATTTGAGAGCTCATCTTACACACGCAGAGCCTGGGAATCACACGGTTAAATACACACAGTCAGATGTCACTGAGAAACACATGGAACGAGATCAGTTGGGCCAAATCTGCAGTTTCGCTGGGATAAGAGAGAATTTGCCTTGGGATCAGTGCTGAGGGTTAAATATCTACCTACCTCATCTGGGAGTCCTAATGACCTTGCACGCAAGCAGCCTGTGAGGTACTGGCTCATCCAACCACCTGTGTAGCACGTTAGCATGTTCAGGAATATCTACCTCCAGTTCAGCTGGCAATACCTATGATGTCTAACCTGTCCCTGCTTAAGATGACATAGCTCACGACTATGTTTTTTTCCACTTTCTCACAGAGACAGATGTTCCTTGAACTCCAACAGAAATGAATCAGAGAAGACTTTTTCCATATCATGTCATTGAAACTCGTCTCAAGTGGGAACTGGAATCATCTGACACAGAATGGAAAAGGATTCACTGGAGAGCACTCAAGCTGTTCTTTAGGTGCACGTTGAACATGATCTGAATGTTTTTCTTCCTTCTAATGAGGAGCCTAATTTGCACACAGAAAGGCTGAGCAACAAAAGATCCCAATCCTGCATGTGCCTTCCTTGTTCACCCTCTGAGAGGCTCAGAATTTTCTGAGGTACACTCAGGTTTCAAGTCCACTTTAAACACAGAAGTTGTATAGACCCTGATTTTTTCCCCATTGCTGTTTCAGGTTAGCATATGAACAAGAGAGAGATGCGCAGTGATACTCTCTTCAAATACAAAAGCAAAACTTGTTGCACTCTGCTCTTAATGGCTGTAGATTTCCCAGTGTAGTTACAAAGGCATTACTCTCAATCTAGCTGGTAGATTTCAAGAAAGACATTTTTGTTATTATTTATCAAGAATACCCATATTCCCCAGCAATCTAAGGATTTTTGAAGTGTCTTAGGCCAGTACACAATTCAAATTCTTGTACAATTTCTGTCTGCAAAAGAATCTGGGCTTGTTCCTTTACTCAGTTCCACTGTAGCATTCTCCATAAAAGTCATTGGGAGCCAAACAAATCTCCTAAGCCTAGTGATCAGATGCAAAGAAGTAAAATATCTAAATGAGTTTGAGTCACTTTCCCATTGCTAATGGCACTGGAATTAAAACCAAGCTTCATCAGATGCCACATTAAGGTCTCATTGGAAACCCTTCATTTCAGATATGGAATCTGTACCACAAAAAAATTTTCAGTTTCCTAAGGACTGCACATTTTGTTTTTCCTTTTGTGCTTTCCATTGGTCAAGCTTAATTACAGGCATAATTATACTGTACTGAAGAGGAGATCAGCTATGCGCTGGCTTATGGCACTATGCCCCTTGGTAATGGCTGAGGTTTTGATACAGTTTATCAAACAATCAAATTGTTTGGGTGGAGTGTTAAACTCTTCCAAGACAACTCTCTTCGGGCTTGGCTCAGAGACATATCCCAAGAAACTCTTCAGAAGCAAGTATGCTTTTTATAGAATCACAGAATCATGAAGGTTGGAAAAGACCTCTAAGACCATCTAGTCCAACCCCAGCCCATCCCCACCATGCCCACTGAGCCATGTCCCTCAGTGCCACAACGACACGGTTCCTGAATACCTCCAGGGACGGTGACTCCACCACTCCCCTGAGACACCTGTTCCACTGCATTGCCAATTCTGTACAGATTCTGTACAATGATGTACAGCTACATACAGAACTGATTTCAAGGATTGCCAAGAGAGCCTCAGATATCAGTAGGAATAGCCTGGATACATTCAGTCACTGTGTGGTAAGAGCTCAGCAAGAAGTGTCTCTATTTGATAGGGGTATCTTACAAGACAGAACACCCTCTGTGCTGACTCGAAGTCTGTTGTGCATACACTGCTGCTGGCCCTTACGGTGCACTCCTGAAGATAATCAGCTCTGGCATAACTCTCCTTCTGCTAGTGGGGAATTTAACAGTGATGAGGAAAACCCAAAGGTAAATGCTTTTTGGAAAACTGAAATCCACCTATGGGTACTGAGCAGGCATCACGCCCTGCACAAGGAAGGGTGGTTAGGTCATTCCTTGCAGGCCACCAGTGCTCTGTCCAGGACATGCTAATGAAAAGCAGAAAAGATTTTCTTTTAGAAGGTGAGGCCAAGAGGAGCAGTGGGCGGGAAAAATGCTGAGCAGACTGCAAACTGCCAAATCTGTGAATAAGTCCAGCTGCAGCCAAGGCTGCACCTGCTAAGCCGCATGCATCCTTGGGAGACTTGCTGCCCTGTTGAATTTCATTAGAGATATATTAGGAGTGGGGCAAATGATGTCAGTTACGAGCTTTCATTCCTGACTTGGGAGAGGGTCTGCCTGGCCTGTGTGCTCTGCAGCATTCTGCAAGCCTAACACATGCGAGTCTGACAGCAGTCAAACCAGCTAATTGAAATCAGGGAGAGGGGAGGGCCAGAAAATTTGGTGGTGGAGAAGGAGGGGGAAGAGGCACATCTGTTCTTAATTACCCAACAGGTTGTCAACTTTAGGAGCTCGCCCTCAGCAAGGGAACATTATATACCCATAGGCACAGATTAGTTTGTTATTGCCTGATGGTTATGGTATCAGTTTGCAAACACAGTCTTATTTGTAGCACCAGATATTATGTATGGCTCAGGAATAACACATGGCTGTAGGAGAGGCTTCCTTCACCTTTACATATAAGCCAGCCATATATATATAAGTCAGCTTTTCACTCCCCTTGGAAAACCAGGTCATTTTGTTTTATGTGATTAAAAAACTGCACAGAAGGACCAACCTGAATTCCAATACAGACAGGTATCTACCAATTGCTTTGAGGGAACCAAGCTCACCAGGAGGTTTCAGTTACCTGCTCTCCTAACAAACCAGCTCTCTGCAGTACATGGCAGCAAGTATTCATCTTCTCAATGTCTACATTGAGACAACGCTCTAATTCTATATTCCTCACCCAACCAAGACTAGGGAGTTTCGCAGAGAGAGGACAGATGAGGCTACAACAGCAGCCAATACTGCAAGTTTCCTTACTTGGGTAGACAGAGTTAAAACACAACACATCGGAGGCCTATGCTGTTATTTGCAGGAAAGTAGAACCTGATTTTGGCTGATACAAATTTGTCTCTGTATGTCAGGAAATCTTTTTATGCCAAGCATAACACGTCAGGGGAATTAGCAGAAGACAGACAACTCACAGATCAAGATGGAACCGATCTTTTGCCCAAGCAGTATCTGCTAGCTACCCTTCATCTGAGTGCACTGTGCATACCAACCTGTCATGCCTTGGAGTGCCAATCAGAAATTTAAACTACAATTAAATCATCTTTTGTCTCCTCAGAATCACTGGTTACTACACTAATTTCAGGGCATGTTACTTGCAGGAGCATCTGTGTACTTATGTCTGAAGTTACTCTGGGAATTAAGCCCTGTGTTTGTGAAGCATGTCAGGGATTTTCTGGGTGCAGGTACTAACAGAGGCTCTGTGTAAAGAAAACAAACCTTTTCATTACCTTGCTTCTTTATTATTACTCTGCTTTTTGTTTATGGGGATTTATGTACCTCTGTGAAGATACTTGGTGCTTTTTGCTGCTGGAGAATCCATGTTCTCCAAGTTTCAAGACTCTTAAAGAGACTTGTAATCTGTCTTAAACTGGGCATTTTCCACCAGCTCTAGGCAGGATTAGACTTCAGTAGGAGCAAGAATAGATCAGTAACTAGTGCTTCTAAATATCCTACATCCAAGACTATTCTGGAGAAAAGTTCCTTTGTTCTTGAACATGCACACTATCAAGCATGTGTGTGTGTATGATGCACTGTTTCCTCCTAACTGGAACAACACTCTCATGGTGGGGATGAAGTTTTTATAATAAAAGCTGCAATAGGAAACGCTAACCCACTCTTAAGTAGAGGGTTACAGTGGGCATTTGAATAATTTGTCCTTAAAGCAAGGATCAAAGAAGTTCAGGTTCACTGCTTTTAAAATTTCTAACCTGTATGTTGAATAGGGCATGGTTTCTGTCAACAATCAAGTTAAAGGCACAATGCAATTTATGCAAAGGTAATGGCTGTATCTCTTCCTACTCCTTTTCATTTTTTTCCCTTTGATCCGAAACCTGAAAGCCTGCCATTGCAGCATGAAGTAGTCAGGCACGTCATCTCCTTCAAACAGAGACTCGTCCCTTCCTCAGCTTGCTTTCTTTGGGCTCCATCACCTTTGGAACAATTCTCCACCTGTCATTTTCAAAGGGTGACTCCCTTGAGTCCTTACGCCTCTGAAATTTCACATAAATTTTGAAACTGAGTGCCAAGGCTTCATTGCATCAGGAATAAAGATCCTGGAACATGGAGTTACAGTGAGAACAAATGCCCTACCTTTCCTGAAATTGCCTGTATGTATCATTTCTGTGTGCTTCTCCTTTTAGGCCAGCCTTTGACGCTGCATCCCAATTTCAGGTTTTGGTGTACTTCAGAGGGACACACACAGCTAGTAATGACATTGGGCATGACCAGGAGCTGATTTCATCCACCGAAGTCATGGGGCTAGAAGCAACTAAACACCTTCCTAATACTCACATGCAATCTCATCAAAAACAGAGGATAGTGCAAAAGACAGTCTGGCAGGAAGTGGCAAATCACTTTGTCACAGAAGTGATTCCCTTGGCTCTTTGGCTTACACTCAGCACATCCCAAACACTCCTGTAGCTCCACGGACTCTTTGTCAGTGTGGCAGTAACGTCTCATGAGATACCCGTTTTTCCTAGAGAGTGCTATAATGACTGACCCCACTGCAGGTCTGGCAGCAGAGACTTCTTTGTGGCATAACTACTACCTTTTAATAACCAGTTTTCTGAGTCTGGGCTGTATTATGTTTATTAAACAGGTTCATAACAAGTTCACACATCATTAGCACTACTCAGGAAATGTTTTATGCTGATTTAGGCTCTGGACAAAAAATGAATACCATGTAATACTTTTTAAATTATCTTTACAAGCTTCTTTTTTTACTAGCTGTTTTAACCCCTGCTCCTTGCAGTACGAGACAAAGATACCACTTATTTACCATTTCCCCACATATAATATGTGACCAGCTGCATTTTACTGATGTGTGGGGGAAAAGTGCATTTTTTACAGTAACAGACAGTATAAAAGGATCAATAAAGACGGTACCTTTGGAATTGGGAACTGGCATTCCCCTGAGCAGTAATATGCATCAAAGGATTTAGGGGAAATAATCCACTCGCTCCAGCCAATGTCTGCAAAATCCACCTTGAGATAGCGCCGGGCGCAATACCTTGGCTCATTCCACTGCTTCCTCCTCGCCTTCTTCAAGGTTTGCTCATCAAACTGGAGAGTCTGACTCTTCTGGTGGTGGTTCTTCTTCTGCTTTTTCTTACTCTTTGCCCTCTCTGCCAGTCGAGGCTGGAACGTTTTGTACGGTTTTCTCTCTTCCCATCTCTCATCCTCGTTGTACTGGTACTCGGCTCCTGGAAGCTCATTGTTCTGCAATGGCAACAGGACATTTGTGGAGCGTTTTCGCCGCTGCTTCCCAAGGCTGCTCCTTACGTGGTTTTCTGGCCTAGGAAAGACCCTTGCCAGAGGATTACGGTGCCCTTGCAAGCTAGAGACAACACTCTCAGGCTCTGAAATAGCAGAATCATTGGCATATATCAGAATGTAGGGTTCATAGCGAGAAGGTGCCCTTTTCCACGGGTGACGGCTGGTCAAATCCATTTTGATACCAATCAGAAGTTCATTGTTCTGTTTTGCTTCATGCAGGACCTGAGTGATGTCCTTCCACTGCCAGGAAAGGACTTCGTCATAAGCACTGGAGATATTTACTAGGAAATACCCCAGACTCCGTGTCTGGTTCCCAACAGAAGGAAAGGTCCAAACTGAAAGATGTATTTGAATTTCAGGTTTCCTGTGCCCATGATGAGAACAGCCTCTGGACTGGGAACAGTTCCAGTTAGCATTCAGCAGATCACCAGTATAATAATACACCGAAGCTGACAAGATATTTTCAGACTTGGTGAGTGAAGTCAAGTTAAAAACATACAGTTCCTGGCTTCCAGGGCTCCCTAGAAGAATAAATAGTAAGATAAGAATATGGCAATTCGAAATGTTATGGAAACTGGTTGCTTTCTAGTCTATACACTGAGTTCATGGGAAACTTTCATGCAGTGCTGTGGGAGCAGGTTTAGGCCACTATTCAGAATGATGACCAACTTGGTAAACTGGTGATTTTAAAATCACATACTTTCTATCTGGTTTCCTTGCAATACATATCTCAGTACAGAAAAACTCATACATTTGCCACCACTCCCCTGATTCCAGGAAACAAACTAGGTCACAGGAACACAGCTCGATAACAGATGCACTATAGACTGTATCTATCATCCAGAGACTTGAGTTTCATAGTAAAGTTTCGCTCTCTGTTTTTTTTAAACACTTTCTCCCCTCCCCTAAATGCACCTTGAGTAATCACTGCTGCCCTGTCCAGCCTACAGATTTGTTTTCCTTTGTCCAAGACAAATGGGACATCAATGGCACTGAACCACGCCTCAGCCTGGACACAGCAGATGCTGCAGAAAGGCTCCCCCTGGCTTCATCGGGCCTCGGATTGGCTGTACACTTCCACCACACTGATGAGCCACGGCCCTCTTGTTAGGACAGGATTGTCTCCTTACTCGTAGAGGCTGAATGTGGCTGAGGGAGATGAAAAGCCTGGACTGAAACAGGACATGATTCTCAGTGTTGCCACAGGCTTTAAAGTATACTTTCAGATAAGCCATCTGAGCCCTGAATGCCAGACTGTTTACTGCAAATAAGTCTAGCTGCTTCCTTTATACCTCTCACTCCGCTCCTCTGTGATGTGGGCTCCACCCACAAGATGGAGACTTTGGGGCCTGTGGGGGCAGCTTCTAAATTGTCAAGTCTACTTAAGAAGGACTCAGATATATGTAACATTTGGTATATTTACATATACTTATCAGGAAGCGAAACAGGCAAGCAAGCAAGCAAGAACTATGTATTTCAAAAGCTAAGCCAAAAGATAAATTGAAATCCTGTGTTACAGCGGATGCTTCCTCTCGTGGCTCCATTAACTGTTCCTCTCTTACAGTAAGACCAGTTTGGTGGTTCCACAGGTGGTCAGTCACCTTTGCGTACACAAGCGAGTCTTCATGACCCAGAGCCGTTCGGAACTGAAAGGGCAGAGCTGGGCACAGACGCAAGTACTGACAACAGTCTTGCGCATGGAGAAGGAATGTGCCTCGCCTCTGAAGACACAGGGAGGAGAAACGTCAGGCTAGAATCACTGCGTAATCGTTTTTAAGGCCTGGACATCAGCAGTGGAGAGACAATTCACTATTTGCAATAAACTAAAAACACACAAGCTTGTCTGACAGTCTTTTGGCTAAGTCAGATACTAATCAGAACAGAAGTTTCCCTCTAGAATCATCAGAACCAGGACTGCTTCAATTACACAGGATAAATTCAGTCATTCCACCTAGGACATTTCATCAATTTTCATGACAGTCAGTTACAAAATATTTACTAATGTAGCTGCAGATAGGAAGACAGTACTAGAGCAACCCTAATACCCAAAAGAAAGCCAAACCCAAGTAAGGTTTGGCAGGGCAGGAGCAGGGACAGGTGGTGGTGGCAAAATGTTACCCACTTGCCTCTGTGCAGTCAGAACCAAGCCAAAGAAGGATGACATTTCTTCATTGTCAGGATGTTACTATATCAATTAGGAGGGATGTGGTGGAATGAGGTTTCCACAGCTGTGAAATTAGAGAAGTCAGCTTAACCACAGGTATCTTGCACAAACCCAGAGATGCACAAACCCTAACACAGGCTGATCTGCACAAACATATGGCTGACTGCTTTAAATCAGAAAGGCCTGGGGGTGAGGCACAACTTTTGTTTTAAAATTTCCTGGTTGAACTGCACTTATGTCTGTCCTTTAGAGTAGAAGAAATACAGATCCAAACGTTAAGGTGCTATTGAGAGCTGTAAAACCAAGCTGTGTGGAAAACTCAAACACAGTAATGCAAAGGTATGCTCTACAGCCCCCCAAAGGGCTGGAAACAACCCAACACATTAGGCAAACAAGGCAACATGGAGTTAAATGCTTCTTTGACACCATGGAATATCAAAACCCTCTCTGGAGGTTGGAGAGAAGTTATAGACTACAGAGCTATGCAAGAGGCTGCTTTTTTTTTTTTTCATCCCAAAGAATGACAAGCATAGAAGTGCCTGGGGAGTAGGGAAGAACAGCCTCCCGGCTTCCACCCTCAAAGGCTGCATTAAGCCCTCTACTCAAGTGAGTGAAAGCAAATTATTTCTGGTACCAAACTTCCAACACCTTTGACAGCTTTATGGTTTGGATGATGCTCCGGGTGACATTCTGTGCTTTTGGGAACTGATGCTACAACTGCTAATGCTGTTCAGACAAAGTCCAGCAGAAGATCATATTCTCCCTCTGCCATCAATATTTTAAACAATATACGAAAAGAGGAGGAATCAGCCCCGCTAGAAAGACAGAGCCCTTCTCCCCAGTATATCACATGCATTGCTTCAGGAAATTAGGAAAAAAAATCAACAAGATATAGACTTTTCTCGGTGAAATGTGAAAAAAAGGCCAAATACTTTATGAAAGACACCATTGTTTACACACTGAGCCTAACTTGGTGTTGGTTCATATAAGGTTCTGGTAGGTAAGTTCTCAATATCTGAAAACTAATGTACCAAATTCATCCAATTTCTACCCATTACTTATGTCTGGGATTTCCTTGATTTTGATCCTATCTTTAAGTCACGAAGGCCAAAACTGGCGACTTATTACGTTTTACTAAGCATACACACACCTGATCTCTGCTTGGTCTGTAACCACCAATACAATAAGGTTAATATGTAATTTGGCAGAGCCCTAAGTACATCAGTCTTAGGAACTAGAATTTATGATGTCTCATGCACGCCTGTTAAAGAAGTTATTACTTGAATCACTGTTTTATGTTGAATGAGAGGTTTCGATTTTAATTTTTTAATAAGAACTCAATTTAACTAATACTGCTTGTTCTAAATTGGCACATTGTAGCGGAACACAAACCAAGCTGCTTTTGTTTGTAAAGAAACTCAAGCTGGTGTGAAACGGACACAGGAGGAATATATACTTTTGATTAAAAGCAAAACCCAAGAAGCCACTCAGTACTTAACGCTACACTAAGGACAAAGTACTTGCAGCAGGTGGTGCTGTTTTCTCACTGAACGGCTTCTGAGCTCCAAACATTCCGAAGAGCTTTCAGATAATTCATTCACAAAACCACCTACAAACAGATTATCAGTACCCAGCACAGATGTCCATGGCTCAGCAGGGTTCCAGCTCACCAAAATCCAACTGTGTGACCTGGGCTTCTGTCATGACTTAGGAACGCTGTGCCGAAGACATCCTTTGTGTGACAGTGATACCTGACTCTTAGACGTGAGCACTGCACTCAAGCATACACCAGGCTAGTAAGTAGCTAACGTGAGCTGAAGCTTAGGTTTGATAACTGCTTACATTCTAAACCCCAAACTGAACCTACCTAGGGCTTTAGCAACTCCGATATCTTGTAAATCTTCATTAAAAACAGTATTTCCTAGGTTGCTAGTATCAAAAGTTCCATTTAAAATGGAAGGGAGAAGGCCAAACCACATGGCTCAGCAGCCAGTGGAGAAACCCAGACTGCCTCAGCCCAGCAGAGGTCCCTGGCCAGTTTGCCTGCTTTAAGAAGAGCTTTAAGGTCTCGAAACACGATCTAGTAGGGCTTTGTTAGAAGAAGTATAAAATCAGATTTGCAAGTTGAAGGAAGAAAAAAACAGGCTCAGAAATACATGCCCTAGGAGGCCACAGCATCACAGTAGCTTTTCCCTTGCATTTCAAGTATCAAATGAAAATACAAAAAAATTTGCAGCAGCATTCTTTGTGCTAGTTGCCCCGGCATGAAAATGGTCTGTTGCAAAAATACACACTGTCCTTGAAGCAGCTGATACTGAAATGGGACAGTTTGGAAGGATGCTGGACACAGGGTGCCCCCTCTGCCTGAGCTGGCCGCGGGGACCACCACCTCACTGCTTGCACAGATTCTGTCCTTTCTCTCTGAGCAGCTGCACTTGGTAACCTTGCACTCATTCACAGCAGTGCACAACGCAACGCAACTGCAAGTCACTATTGTTATTGAAATAGCAGTAACTTCGCTGGCTCATTTTTTATACTTTCCAGGGCTGGAAGCAGCAGAAATCTGTCTGAGCACCATTAACTGAGCTGGTCTCATAGTTCTTACTCGGAGTTCTTAGCTTTGCTCTTTTGTAGTACTAAATTGAAAGCACAAAGGCCTTCCCAGCAACAATGACTGTAAGGAGAAGATTTAAGAGGAAACAAGCAAATGAAAAACATGTTGAAGGAAAAGACCTACATACAAGGAATACACTGCTACCTTCCAGATACTCTGAGGACAGATTTTAATGGCATTCTCTGCTCCCTCTAAAGGGACCACCATAGGCTGCAGCCTTCTGAGGAGTTCTGAAGGCCAGGCTCTGCAGGACAGAGCTCTTCTGAATTACACTAGGCAAGACATAGCATCCGTGCGCTTTAGGTATTGCTTGTCTGTACCATGTAGAGCTTTGGAACGGCCACCATGAGCTGGGTAGAAAGGTACTTACAGGGAGAACACTTCATTGCTTCTATTCATGTGGAATATAATTTGGGAGGTACAGAATCACAGAATCATGAAGGTTGGAAAAGAGCTCTAAGACCATCTAGTCCAACCACCAGCCCATCCCCACCATGCCCACTGAGCCATGTCCCTCGGTGCCACATCTCCACGGCTCTTGAACACCTCCAGGGACGGTGACTCCACCACTCCTCTGGGCAGCCTGTTCCAATGCATTGCCACTCCTTCTGAGAAGAAATGCTTCCTAATAACCAACCTGAACCTCTCCTGGCACAATGTGAGGCCATTGCCTCTTGTCCTATAGCTGTTACCTGGGAGAAGAAGCTGAACTCACCTCACCACAACTTCCTTTCAGAGAGTTGTAGAGAGCAAAAGCGTGGAGGTAAGTGCAGGTAGGTGGATAGGATACAGAGCTGTTGTCCTCCTCAGCGTCAGTGCAAGTCATTGCTCACCTGTGCATTCTCTCACTTTGAATGAAACCCAGACTCCAGCAACACTGTGGCAAAGCCTGTACTGGGCTAGGGGCACTTCCCAGCCACCTGCACAACCAGAGTCAGAGCTTCCACGGCAAGGGAAGAGGGGAGGTACAGCCTCTCCAGGCCCAAAGCAGAAAGGCCTTCGTATGTCACACAGAGGGCTGTCACTCACCTGACTGGTGGCACCAGTCAGGGTGTGCCATCTCTCACCAGTTGGGCTCTGAGGGCTGCAGCGTATTTACTGACAGCTCAGGCCAGCAAGCGGCCCAGCTCACAGCACTACAACTGAACCTTCAGTGGTAGTGAATCCACTCAGTCTTCAGAGGCATGGCCTATACTTCCTAACCTTCCTGCAATAACCCACAGCTGTTTGTATTGCCTGTTCGTAGCATTAAAAAGGCATTTTAAGAAAAAGCAGCAGGTCTGTGGAGACTGACATCACCAGCGGGAACGTATTTGTGTTACAAGGGGCACGTCCAGGCATCAATAAGCTGGAACAAATCCATTCACATGTGGTGTGTTTACCTTTATAGAGGATGCACTGACATTTTTATGGACTGCCAAATCTATCCCATGGGTGAAAAAGGATGCAATAATGAGGGCTGTTTAGTTATATAGTCATCATTAGCCGTCATTTAAATGAGATATTAAAGTGGTGCCCTTGTGCCAGCGCGCAGTTAAGAACGTATCAGTGTTTCCGTTGTAAAACTTTGTTTTCATGGGTTCATAGGCCAGCTACAAAAGTTCACTCAGAGCTGGAAATGGGGAAAGGTTTCACAATAGGAACGCAGATTTGGAAGCCAGATTTCTTCTTTTCTCCCACCTTTGCTGTTACTTGATTGTAGCTTCCCCCATCACTGATTTGAGTATTTTATAAAGGAAAAACACAGGATCATGTTCTACCCTTTTAAAGAGCACACAGCTTGATGCCAAACCAGTTTAATTAATTTTAGCAAAGTAGGTAAGGTTGTAGCAGCTTATAACTTGACATTCAAAAGTAAAGAATCCACCACTCTGATTAAAGTTGTCATAACTGAAATGAAGAACTTTGAAACGCAGTGATGGTGTGAAACTGAGGCTCTAGCTGGCACATGGATTTTGTGACATGGAAACATAAACGTGCACGCTGCACAACACAAACATCCTGTACAGCAGGTAAGGGATCTCCCCACTATGTGTTTTAGGTAGAAAGATAACAGCATGTCTGGAAACTGAACACAATAACAAACCCCAAACCAGCACACATCAAACAAGGAGGAAGGTGGCATCAATGAAGTACACAGAGCTGGGAATGCGAACACAAAAGGCTGACTCTTCTTCTCACAGCCACAATTAATTCCACTTCAGTTGGCAGAAGTGGGTCCGATGTATGAACACTGAGTTGTGCACACTGACTCAAGGACACAGCTCTTCACATGGGAACTTCTGTGCTCTAGAAATTATGACTGATGGGGGCTGTGAGCACAGTTCATCCATGAGCATGACAGCACAGCGAGACAGGAGCCAGAAAATTCAGCTGCTGGGTCTGCTTCTGAGAGGCCAACTCTACAGATCTGCCCATCTGCCTTAGAAGAAAGTTTGCAGATTTGGGCCCAGTTCTTTCCCTGTTCCTTCTGCCTAAAGCCTAGAAGAATGCTGCTGCTTGCATTTATTTATAGGGGTGCAGAAAAAAACAAGCATATGCACACAAACACAAAACAAAAACAACCAAAATGACAATCAAAACAAACAAACAAAAAATCCCCACACTGTCATGGTCTTCTGCCTGAATGTTGCCAAAGCTCTTGTTATGAAACACCTCCATGTCACAGAGATGATGGCCAGAATTGGGCCGGTCCTGAATTTCACAGCCTGGTGACGCGCTGCCTCCCCGGTGCAGTGCCTGGGTTCCCTCGCTTGCGTGGGCATTTTGTACCGCAACAAAGGAAAGAAAAGCATTTTAAAGAGGAGGAGAACATAGTTCTTAAACCACAAGAATTGGCCCAGGGGCAGGTGTAATGCCTAAAATTACTTGAAATTCAGTCAATAAAAAAGAGTTTAAAGTAATTTCTGTCTGTATAGCTTTACTATAACATCATCAGAGGGACCCTCCAATTAAAGTTAGAGTTCTGTAAATGACTCATTTGCAAGACATGTTCCTTTAGCAATGCTGTGATTAAAAGTACTTTCAAACGCAAGCTGAAAGCCTTGTGTTCTCAGCTTTTATCTTTCCACTCTCTGCTGTTTATCCTGGTTTGTGTCTTTTCCTCGGGTTCAGAGCCTCAGAAGCTGCAGATCAGCACAGCTCTACGGGAAGCACTGGAGGTAAGCAGATTTCTATCAAGCCGAAGCTCTGGTCATTTTGTGGTTTTGGCAACTGGCAGGAGAAAAGACGACTTGTGCACAGAAACTGATGCACAGACTCGATCACAGTTTAAGATTACCCTTGTTGTAAGTGTTGGGCTGCAACTCACATGTTGTCCTGTCCTCCTCCTTGCTTTCATTTACAGTCACAAGGGGTGGAAAATCAACCACCTGCAGCAGGAGCTGCAAGCAAAGAACCAGGAAAGGCTCTTTGTGAAGGTTTCTATTTAAGCAGAGCTTGCTGTGACGCCTGGCCTGAGCAAGGCAAAGGCTGCTAGCATCATCCCATAAGTGTCATAGAATCATTAAGAGTTGGAACGGACCTTTAAACGCCACCTGGTCCAACCCCCCTGCAATGAACAGGGACACCTACAGCTAGATCAGGGTGCTCAGAGCCCCATACAGCCTGACCTCGAGTGTCTCCAGGGACAGGGCATCCACCACCTCTCTGGGCAGCCTATTCCAGTGCTTCACCACCCTTATTTTAAAAACCTTTTTTCTTATATCCAATCTAAATTTCCTCTCTTTTAGTTTGAAACCACTTCCCCTTGTCCTATCACAACAGACCCTGCTAATGTTTCTGTCCCCTTCTTTCTCAAATCCCCTCTTATATCCCACAGCCACGTACTTGCAGCCTGACACCACTGTCACAAGCATCACAGGGTGAGCATCCTTTGACTTGAATATGTAAAGATGAATGAGAGCAGTTCAGTCAATGAGGGAAAACAGAGCTGGGGTGTGACTGGATATTCTGTAAATGATGTATATCCTTACTGCCCTGAAAATGGTTTGGGGGCTTGGGATTTTTCAGCTATGTAATAGGTATCAAAGGTTATCTTTCTGAGTGACTCAAACAGAGCAATTACGTTTTGAGATAACTTAGCAGGAGTAATGAAAAACAAATTTGCCTGAATACAACCATGATCACATGAGCAGTCATCAAAGTCAAAAGCCAAAAACCCCAGCCCAAACAACAAATCGCTGATAATCCACCCTATTTGTGAAACCTGGTGTGCAGAAGATTGTGGGGCAGCATAGGATGTGAACTTACAAGGTGCCCATGTAGAGTCAAAGCTCTTGCCCTGTTCCCTCCGAGGACTGAGCCACAGAAAAGAAAACTTGCAATTCGCAGTTACGATGCTTCTTATCATTAACCACATCTTCAGTTTGCTTTCTGGCTGTTCACTACAAGACTGCAGCTGTCATAGGCAATGCCACTTCTTTTCTCAGACTGGAAATGAGGAAACGTTTCAACAAATCCTACCACTTCTTGGTCTCACTGAACAACAAGCTATCTTACAAGGTCCGAAAAATTTGCCAAGCGGGTGAAGTGGGAGATCTGGGAAAAGCTTCTCTCATGATGCCAAAGAACCATAAGTCCTTTAGGGGAAAAGTGTGGACAGAAAGGTTTCACAGCTGTATTTGCGAGCTGTGTTTCAGAAAAGAAAGTTTTCTCCTGAAAATATACGGTTAAACATGAAATCATTAAAAGTTTCCTCCAAGGCCTCTAGCTGTAGATGCAGGAGAGATTGGTGGGTTCTTAGGGGAGTTCTGCACATCACAGATGAAGAGCTGTCTCCTGAAGGGGGTAGCAGCAGGGAGGATATCATGTGCTACCCTAAAGAACATTTCATCTCAGGTTTTTATGGAAATGCACTTGTATGCCACCAATAACCACACAGACGAGCTGCTGCTGCCTACGGGGAGAGAAAGGCAACAGCCAATTGGTCAAATATTTTGCATAAATACTTATAAAAGTGTCAAAAAACTTACAACCACTTGCAATTTATTGCTTTGGCACTTGAACTGTGAAAGTATTGGAGGAGGAGAAAAGGGATTAGCGAACAGTGTGTTTATAGGACTGCTGCCACCCAACGTCAAGTGAGAGTATAAATACAATCAGAAAGACCACAGAGATGGGATTTCAACCAAAGGCCTCCTAGGTTTAGAACAATAAATACATTTAATCAGATATGCTTAAAGAAGAAAATAACGCTCTATTTGGATTATACTTTTCTCCCCCACACACCTTTTTTTTTTTTTATTATAGCTCACTCCTTTTCAGTGAGGGCAAAGCTCATTTCAGAAAAAAAGGAACATATATTGGACCTATACTGTAAAAACTGCTCACTTCAAAAAGACAAGAGAGTTTCTTCCACATAAAAATTCCATGGGAACAGCCAGTGGGGTGTCCCAGCTGTCCACCCTCTGAAACCAAGGTATGTAAACCCCAGCCTCAAACCTCTCTTGTGGACAGAAGTACTTGCAGTAACATATGATGGAGAGTGTTTGCAGCACAGAATCCTAACATGCCAAAGCCATTGAATTATTCGTGGTATTTGTTCTCTGCGCAGAGCTATCCTACAATAGATGTTGCTGCCTTTGAAGAATCAGCAGTAATGACTCCCAAGTAAACCTTAGCCAAGTCTGGCACCCAGCTCTCCGCTGGTTTTCTGGGAGACAAAGGAATCAATGCAGGTGACTGACACTGCTGGAGAAAGCTCAGTGTTACTGGTGGATGCTCGTCTGGGAAAAAGCTGCTGGGTGAACTCACCAGTGCGATGAGAAAGAGGAGGCTGCCACATCAGGCTGCTCTGTATGGCACAATAGTTGTCAAAAAAAAAAACCTCAAAAAACAGCGAGTTTTCAGGATGCAGTGGACACGAGAAGCTTAATGCAGTGAGGGTCACATTAGAGTCGTGGTATTCCTGTTCAGCCCTGACTGAGGTCAGGTGCACAAAAGAGCAGAGCAGGGGAGTTCAGCTGAGGCAGCGCCGTGTTCCCTTTCTGCTGGACACAGTTCCCCTGGGATAGTGCCACGTTAAATGCGTGCCCCTCTCCTTATAAGTATCCTTTTAGGAAGAGCAAATTCCCGTTTTCATGAGTCTACCTGTGCAAAGCACTCTGTAATCAGGCAGAGACTTAATTGCCACCACCAAAGATGCTGAAATGCAGCACTCACTGTGCACAACCCATCCTTCAGCTCAACACACTCCCCGTGGTCCCCTGTCACCACCACCCGCTGTGACCCCGCATCCCCGACGCACCGCTCCATGGACAGTCTGAAGGATCGCCAGAGCACGTTGTTGCTCTGTCCCATGAAACCCACCCGTGACTTCAACAGAAACCGCACATGCAAAGCACAGATAAAAGGAGGCTCCGGAGAGGGTACATTAATTAGTCCACTTCCCTCATATGGCACTCAGACATCACCCGGGAGACGCATACCGAGCTGCACAGATAACGCAGTAACCCAACCACGCGAGACACGCACCCCAAAGCGCACAAGTGTCGCTGCAGGACGCGTTACTTTCCTCACCTTCTCCCTTACACCGCGGTCCCCGAGCACCAACCCGCGGCGCGCTCCCGCCGCCCTCCCGTGTCCCGCAGTGCCCCCGGCGCTCACCTGCAGGCAGCGGGCGGAAGCCACGCACGGTGTTGCCGCGGCGGAGGTGCGGGGCGGGGAGCCCCGGCGGCTCCCGGGGCC